>VDFB02361205.1:0-79608 GCA_007258455.2 Sequoia sempervirens | reverse complement strand
GGCAGCGCATAAATGAGGGGAAGTCCTTCATATATTTCCTCCACACTCCTAAGGGTATTCAAAGGAGAATTGCTGGTATCCTTCGGTTCCAGATTGGATCGCTTCCTTTTTCCTATCTTGGAATTCCTCTTGCGGTTCGTTCTCTCCCCAACCGGTTCTGGCAGGAGACTCTAGATAAGTTCAAAAGTTTGGTTAGTCACTGGACCTGTAGGTGGCTTTCTTCAGCTGGCAGAGTAACTCTTCTAAAGTCAGTGGTTCAGGCTCTCCCAGTTTATAAATGTTTTGTTCTTTCTGCTCCTTCAAGTTTTATTAAAAATTTTGAGAAGTTATCTCACCAGTTTCTGTGGGCTGGTAACCTTCTTCATAGAAAATGGAGTTTGGTGAAGTGGGATGTTGTTTGTAGGCCAAAATAGGAGGGGGGTCTTGGTCTACGGCGGACGGATTTGAATGGGCAGGCCTTGGCTGCTAAATTGTATTGGCGTTGGTGCTCTCAACAACACATGTGCTAGGCTAAAATTTTGACCTTCAAATATTTGGGGGCGGTGGAAAGTAGGGAGGTTGCTAGGTTCAGTATGGAGGGGAAAGGCTCTATGATCTGGAGTACCCTTAAGCGTGGTGCCAATCTGGTTAAACAAGGACTTTTTTGGACTTGTAATGGGGTTGGGAGGCTCTCTTCTGGCATGACTCTTGGGATGGATACCCACCCATTGTGTCCTCTCATCCCCACCTTCAAGATTTGTGCCAGGTTTTCGTGGAGGCGGGTTGGAGTCATGTGGCTGATTTCAAATTTCAACATTCTTTAGGGAAGATTCTTGTGTCCAAGTGGAAGGATCCCTTGGAATGGCCTCCTGGTGGTACGATGGAGGATCGTCAGGAGCTTGCTAAGATTTTATCGGGTCGTACCTATAATTCTCTCCAAGGGGGTGATGTTCTTGCTTGGGGTCCTGACTTGAAGGGCAAATTTTTGGTTGCCTCTGGTTACCAGGTGTTGGATAAACAGGTTTTTGGGAGCTTTCAGGTTTCTTGGTGGAAGGATATTTGGAGTAAATTTGCTTGGCCTAAGTGTAATTTTTTCTCCTGGCTTGTGATTCAAGGCAAATGTCTGACTTGGGACAATCTTTGTAAACGGGGGTTCCAGGGCCCCTCCATGTGTGTTTTGTGTGGTCAGAATGAGGAGTGCCTATCACATCTCTTCTTTCAGTGTTCTTTTGCTAGGACTATCTGGCATCACTAGTGGAATCTTTGGTGTTTACCATGTTGCCATGTCTCATCTTTGGAAGATTTTTGGAAGAGACAGGGTCCTCCTCCTACCACAACCTCTTTTCTTAGAATTGCTTGGAGCATTGGTCCTAGTTTTATTGTTTGGAAAACTTGGTTGGAGCGTAACAGAAGAATTTTCCTGGATAAAAAATTGCTCTTGGGGCAACTTTGGAGACGAATTCTTGGGGCTTTGCAGGAGACTTTGACTGTGAAGTGTGACTTGGATGTGCCGATTGATCCTAGGGATGTGGTTTTTGTTAATGCCCTGGGGCTTGTCACAGGGGACGGGGGTATTTTGAATAAAGTGCATCATAGACGTGGGCATGAGCGGGTTGCTCGCGAGGGTTTTTGGTGCCCACCTACTCCTGGGGAGCTAAAAATTAATACTAATGGGTCGTCTAGAGGTAATCCTGGGCATGCTGGTGTTGGTGGCATTGGTAGAGACAGCCTTGGAGTGGTGGTTTTCTTCTTTTCCATGTATCGGGGCTTGCAAACTAATAATCTTATGGAGGCGAGTGCTATTCTTCTGGCGATTGAGCGTGCGGTTGCCCTTGGATGGCGGCGGATTGTTTGTGAAGCTGATTCTCAGGTGGTTATTGATATGCTGAATAATCAAAATTTAGAGGATGCGAATTGGCAATTGGCGGTGGTTGTTAAACAGATTGTTTCTTTGAGTGTTTCTTTAGAGTCCATTGTTTTCTGCCATATTCCGCGGGAGTGGAATAGGGTAGCTGATGGGCTGGCTAGATGGGCGTCGGAAAAGAATGATTCCTGGGGTGTGGATGATTGGGACAGTCTTCCTGAAGATATGGCTCATGTTCTTGAGGAGTGGGTTGCTAAGGATATGAGGTGCTTTTTGGGTGTGAATTAATTCTTGTTTGTTTGGGCCTCTTGTGGCTTCCTTCTTCATACTTTGTAATGCTGGTTTGATTCAATAAAAATTTTACCCTCTTATAAAAAAAAAATATGGACCCAAATAGTTGTTTTTGCACATAAATAGGAAAGTTACTATTATTACTAATGTAAAATGTTGCAAGAATTTTAATGAATAGTGTAAATTTTATAACTAGTAAAAGTATATAGTAAATTCATATAGTAATAATTTCATAATGAATTTATAATATTATTTACTTAAGTGGTAAATTTAAATAATTATTAGAAATTACCATTGTGATTATCATGGGAAAAATATATATATTATTAGTAACTAATAAAATAATGTTAAAACGCCAAGAATATTAAATAAAATAAAATTAATTAATAAAATAAAAATAACATAGCTTAGATAAAGATCATAATAAACCATATGGAATCGATAATGCAAATGGTGGCAATAAAAGAATTATTAGTTTATAAAATAATATAGATATTGTTAATACCCAAGAATAATATGCACATTCATAATAATAATATTTATAATTGGTTGAACAATGGTAATGTTAATTATGAGATTAACTTTGAATGAATCTCTACATCTTTTTTTTTGTTTTTAGGGTCTATGGTCATCTTACCAAAAAAACTTGGCAAGGATGACTAAAGGAAATCTATAATCCGAACTTTAAACTTGATGAATGTAAGAACTTAATTATCAAAATAACTATTATGCCACCATTAAAAAACCTTACCACTCAAAATATATAACGTTAATAAATTGGTCGAGTGATCTAGATTTTAATTGATGTCTTACCAAAAAGAGGCAATTGTCGAACCCTATGCAACCTAACATCTAGAGCCACCTCGTTTTTGAATAAGGGTGCACATGAAGGAATTCACACCTGACCTCGTTATTCACACTCCTTGATCCTAGATGATGAGTCGATGGTGGTGTTGCACGAGCAACGTCTCTCAATGTGCTTTTATGGTTGACCATTACTAGTACTTATTTTATGATTGTTTCAACAAAAAAAATAGTTGAGTTTTTTCTAGCAAAATTTTTTGGGCATGACACTTGATATCAAAGTTCTAGGTTGCAACTCTAGGGAACTCTAGGAATAAATTGGGCTTTAAGTAATGTGTGTGTGGATAGATGTGCAAACCACCTTATGTTAGATGTTGGTAAGAAAAATTCTATAGAACTTAAACATGGTATAGTAAACGAAAACTTAGTTGTAATTATCTTGCCCAAATAGATTGTAAAATACTAAAGGATCAAGAATTGGTTGTTATAGATGGGTCAAGACAGTATTTAATTAATGGCATTCAACTTTTAGAAGAAACTTGATCCAATCAAAGTCCCTTGATTTAAGTAAACAAGGTGAATGACTTGAGCCACAAATTAGCCTATTAACAAGAGTTATGGTATTAATCCAACCTTTCGATATTAAATTTTCTTAAACCTTAGGAAGGGTATTTATTTAATGGAGTTTCTGAAGTATGGTCCTTTTATAAAAGGTGTGAATAGTGTAATAGGACATCACGAGGTGTATAATTAAAGAAATCTCAAGGCCATAATTCTTGAATACAATAATAAGATAACCTCTTTAAGTTATGGGTATTTTAAAAGCAACATGCTTTCTTATGGAAACCTTGGTATGAATAAAGATTGGAACACCATGACTATATTTTGGAAACTTGTATCTAGTCAAAGAAAATAATTATATGGGTCATAGAAGGGATTAATGTGTTGCAAGTTGTAACTAAATGAGTTTGAATCTCTTAACCCTTAAATTGATTAAATAAAAATAACAACGAGAGTGAAACAATAGAAAACCTCTTGACTTGTATTATGTGTAATTTGACTTTTGAGCACCCCATACATTTGGATTTAAAATATTGTTAAATATTATAATTAAACCTTTAAGGTGCAGATTGTTGGACCTAAGTCTAAGGGTTGGTTCATGATTTGGTAATAGATTCAAGATACTAAAGAACTACTAATTTGAATGCCTTATACCATGGTATATCTAGGCCTTTCCTATTACTCAAGATCTTAATTTACACATAGTTTATAAGGACTTAATTTGTGTTCTTGGGAAGCAACAAATGATTCACCTTATAGTTGGTAGGTAAAAATTTCATGAATGATGAAATCAACTAATGATCAAGCCTTGTTTTGTATTGTAAGTCCAACTTAGAAGAATTGTCAATATTAAATTTTACCTTGAATTAAATGATGAACTTTAAAGTTAATTAAGCACTTTTGCAAGTAAATGGTGACCTAGTCAACTTAATGTAACTATAACAAATACCAAACTATTGTGTCCTATTATTTAAAGATTAAATAGCAAATGAAACAACGTGATTTCTATGATTCAAGTCAAGGTGATGGCATAGAAGGATACAATTAAGATAAGATTGTTGAGGACCAATAAATATGGTGTTTAAATTAACCCCTTATAATAAGTAAACGTAAAAAGATTTGTGACTTGAGACCTTGTCAAAATGAGAATTTGGAGTTAAAATGTTATCTAGAACTCATGCTCTTACTACTTTCCTTATAAATGAACTAAGAACTAAAGACCTGTTGCTATCAAAATAAGAAAGGATGTATGTCATATGTAGGGACCAATAACACACTCAATTACGTGTTAACCTTGAAGGTTGTGGACATTTCATAAGAATTGAATAATCAATTGTATGGATTTATAAATTGAGTAATGAACTATGTGTGATTCATGGGGTATTAAGTGTTCAGAAAGTTAAACTATATAGATAAGGGACACTAAAGTACACTTGTAAAAATTTTAAGACTTTTAATCATTATGTATCTCTATGAGATTAGATGGAACTGTGATTGCAAAAAAAAAAGTATGATTATAACATGTGCTTAAATGGTTCAACCTTAGATAGTAAAATGCAAGATTTGTAAAAAGATATTAATGAGTTGTGAGATTTACTATTCCATGATTTATCACGTGTTTTATGCATTGAGTGTGCTTCTTTCCTCATATTATTATGTTTCAAATGAAAATGGTTGACTATCTTCCTTATTAAGTAGGAAATATTCTTTAGCATGTTGAAAACATAATGGGATTACTCATATTGTTATGTTGTGAACATAACAAACATAGTTGAATAAAAGAGAAAGAATGGAATGGATAAATATAGAAAAACAATCTTGATCATAAATGTGATGAGAAGTGTGATGTACCATGTATTGCTAATTGTAAGAAAATTGAGTATTACCTAGATTGCAATTGTGAATTATATGGCAATTTATATTACAAGTATGCAAAGGACAAATGTTAACAAAAGGATAAACAAAGTGAATAGTGTGTAAAGAAAATAAAGTATGTATGTGCTAATAGTGTGGTGAACCATGCATTGTTAAGTTATAGGAAGATGTGGTAATATATCTAAGCTACAGTTGCACATATTCTAGTGATTTCTTGTACTTATGTAAAGTAAGTAGATGTTTCCAAAATTGAGACAAAAAAAGTGAATATTGTTTAAAGAAAATAGAATACGTTTAAGTGCATTGCTCTTGTTCTATGGTTAAATTTTGTAAAGCATGTTGTGTTATGACATGTAAAGAGAAACCAATAAATGTGTTGTGCCAAGTATGAGATACATGGTATCTGACTTGGGATAAGGGTGAGGGATGTCAAGTACAATCCCTTATGTGTACCCTTTGTGATGACCCATTGTGTAAGTCAGTTAATTGTAAAATGATGTAAACATGATATGTGTGGATGTGTGCCTATTAGAAGAAATGTGATGTACTCATTTGTGAAATTCTTGTTCGTATGTTAAATGTGTACCCCTAGTGTATGGCTCCCCTATAGGATTGAGATGCCTGCTAGTGTAAATAGGGGTTGAGGGGTGAGAGAACCCCAAGTGGGAACTCCATGGTTTCCCTTGAACATGTTCCTAACCTACTCCCCCACATATGAGAACCACACTTGTTGGTTCATAGTGTAAACCTACTCCTTGATGTTTATAACCCATGGGTAAAGGATGGAATTACTTGGGCCATATTGATCACAAATTTTGGATACTTTAGCAATGCAGGACATTGATGCTATATGAAAGAGTCCACCATGATATTGCACGCTATCATATTTATGTGGTCAAGGACCACCAATTATTTCATGCTATTATACTTATGTGGTTAGAGAACCATCATTCCCCTCCTCCCCTTAGGTGGCTTTATCAAAGTCATGTGGTGCTCGTAATGTGAAAATTTTATTATTGAGATATGAATCATTGGTAATTTCTTATTGATGTTTTATTTTATTAAATGCGATCAATGTTAAATTTTATTTCTTTTGTTGGGGGCTATTTAGCCATTTGAAATTTGTTGTAGTCCATTGCCTCAAGGACTTATTTAATTTTTATTTTTGAATTATGATTAGAATGTTGAAATATAGCTGCAACTAATCTTTATTTGGTTTTCCTCTTGAATTTATAATTTTTTATTTATTGAAACGTTGGTTTATGATTTTATGTTGCTCGATTTGAGGCTTCTTATGGTTTTCTAACTGTTGGCAAGTGTGGTGTAATGTGACATATGTAAAAAAAAAATTGCCATATCCCATGGGGGTTCCTTGGCAGGTCGTATAGGGGAGTAGATGCGCTAGGGAATTATAAGTTATTTGAAAGGGGTTACAAATGGGACCAGTATGGGATGGCCATTAATCCATTCTTCCTCTAGTTCTATGATTTTTCTTTTTGTACCTTCTTCTTGGAGGCTAACCCCCTTACACAAACAAGGGAAGGTACCTAGGAGATGTATGGGAGGGTCCTTAAAGAAGGGCCTTAAGACCATCTTTCCTAATGACTATGGTATCCAAGAATCTCCATCCTCATAAATCCCATTGTGTGAGCCTTGTGATGTGAATTATGTGCAACTATTGTGATATATGGATAAAATTGTAAATAAATAACATGTGAAAATACTTGATTGCTATGTGAGAAAGAAAGTGACAAAGAAAATTGGGACTAATATTCTTGAGACATGAATTGACATTGGATCGAAGATATTTTCTAACATCATGAGTGATGTTTATGATGCAAAAGGGAACCTTGAAGGGTGCCCAAGGATGTTAATGTGTTTGGATATATGTTGGTGTAATTTATAGTTGAAAATGCTAATTACATGGATGACTACTAACATTTGCTATATTGTGACTATATCAAATAAATGTCATATGGTGACAAATTTCATTCTAAGTATTTAGATGTTCGATTTATAGAAGGAATGTCTTTAATGTGTTTCTATAGTTGAATGTTTTGATTGTTTCATCATGAAAGCAGAATAATGAACATTTTAAATAAATTTATGTGCATTGCTACATAGATATTATGTTCTAGACTTTAACGACTTCCAGGAAGAAGTCTAAGCTAAGGGGAGGGGGATGTAAGACCCTGCTTCACATGTGATTAATACCAAACCTAATTTGTATATATTTTCCTAAATATGATGGTGAGATATAATGCAGGTGAAAAATACGGTGATTGTGTGGCAATAATCTTGTATTTCATTTCTACATTATGTTTTACTGTCACTACCAAGAAGGTGTTATGCATTTGTAATTCGTGGAATATGAATTGAAATTTTAAATAGAATTGTTGTACAACGAAATCTTAGGATATTCAGCTAGCAAATTTATATGATATGTAATTGTTACTTATGATTGTGTTGGTAATGTGCAAGAAAGTAATAGCGTCAGTACAAGAAGGGAAACCCATTAGGAGAAAACCAGAAGACTTCCCCAAGAGGATATGAATTTGACCCTTTTAGGGGCTTAGGAAGAAATAGTGTTAATATGTTAATTGGCTAAGGTTTTGAGGGTTGATATTAAAGGACTAATTTATTTATGGTTGTAAGGGAATTTAATTGTGTGTCATGTGAGATGTAAGTTGGGGGTTAAGGTTTAGAAATCGTTATCTAAGTTGAAATTCGGATAGGTTTTTAAATGGGTCTTTAAAGTGGGTTGTTGGTCAACTTCCTTGGTTGGGATGCAAAAATATAACCTCTAGGGTCTATACCATAGTGGTAGGGATCAAGTGGGCATGCAATAGGGCCCCAAGGACATGATTGACTCCTGAAAAGTCCTCCTAATGCGGAGTGACGGAGTTTGAGGAAAGGATGAGGGTGACAAAATTGAGGGGTTGTCCAAGTGCATGTTTCCCTCTTTAATGAGGAAAGACCCTCATTGATGGAGGGAGGTACACTTCACACCTTCCCATTCCAAGGTTGCAAATTGAAACTCCTATATATCTTGGAGAGGAAGGATGAGTGGGGTGTTACCCACTTCTCCTCTTGAAGAATTCTAGCAGAGATGGTAGAAAGGATGAGAAGAGGAGAGGAGCCCTCCTTTTGGGAGAGATAGTGATATAGATGGCTTGGATTGGAGAGAAAATAAGGAGGAAAGAGTTTAACCCCATTACCTAAAGAAAAGAGATAAGTTTCATTACTTCCATTCTATTCCTTGGTTTGTTTGTTATAAGAAAGTGACATGTATGAATCATTGTTGAAAATAGATAGTAGGGAACCTAGATGCATAAAATGTATGCTATGTTATTCTTATCCATTGTAAATTTTTTGAAGAGGATTCATTCATCATTTTGGAGCAAAAACAATTCCTTGCTCGGGGGTATGGCTAGATCCCATGAGGCTCCATGATGCCATTACGGTAGGGTGGAGAGCAAGTCTTATTTTTTGTGTGTATTTTCTTGTATTTGTAAATATTGCTTGTGATACTGAAAAAATTAGTATGTTGTTGTTAGATGAATGGATGAAAAGAATAAGTCTTATTCAATGGCATACAAAACATTCTATGTGTAAGGTGAAGTATGGAAGGTCTACATATATAATATGTACCTTATGGTAAATAGCAGAAGGGAATACTATATATACATGTATTAAAAGAAGTGAATGAAAACAAAAAGTGTTTTCATTTGACATTGAAATAAATATAATGTAAATTGAATGATTTAAACAATTTTTTGTTTAATGATGCCAAAACAAAATATATATTTATAACGATGAATGTAGGTAGTCCTTGTTTATGATGCATGGCTGAAGTAAATATAAGTGTAGTAAAAGAGAGTTGTTAGTTTATTATAAATGAAATATTATAAATACCTTTCTAGTAAAAACTCTTCAAAAATTTTATTCCAAAAGTGGCTCAAAAATATTGGAGGTCTATTTGTTGCTCACCCGTTGCAGGAAGTTGGGAATTTAAGAAAAATATACTCTATTCTAGATTTACACCAAGGAGAGGATACATTTCATTACTATATGCAAAATGAAAATGAATACATATAGAAGGAAAGAAAATAAAAGTATTTGCATTGTTATGTTAGCAAACACTGTCAGGTGCATTCAACAAGAATTAACCAATAGCCCTTAGAATTTATTAAACACTGCACTGTTCTAGTAGGTGCTCCCCATGTGCATGTATGCATTATTGTAAATTTGCTTATCACTTTTTCATTCATCATAATGCTCACAATTGACCAGTAGGTATATCACTCAATAATGGGTATATAGAATAGATTAGTGGAATAATTTTGGCATAAGTGAAAATTATGAGGTGAAAGGGAATAATGCAAGTAGCAACTCAAGCTCATGATAAATCAGTTGTACTTGTATCCAACCATCCTTTGTTTGTGGCACATCCAACTCTGTAGTAATCAGCACAAAGAAGGAGTAGACATTCATTCAACATGTGCTTCAGCAAGAACCCTATCTCATTCCATTACCAAGCCTCTGTAAAAATAAAATAAAAATACAATTGAGAGAATGTGTCGGGCGAGATGATAGGCAGGAGACCTTGTTTTTTTTTTTTCACACAAGGGAAAAGGTCCTCACGCCATGAAGTAATGGGAGGAAAAAAAAAGAGAAACCTAAATACTTATGATTTTATGATGGTTAGTGAAAATGATGACATCTTCCTCAGGAAATTAAATTTAATTCACTGTGTTTATAGTTAGTTCGTCAAATTCATTCACCCCATAGAGTATGGCCCTTCAAAATACTTTACCATGCATGTACTTCCTGTCTGGGTTATATCCCTTGTTTCCACTTGGAATGGAGCCTTTGTTCTCTCTGTGCCGACCCTTTTGACCCAAGTAAATCCCCTATAAAGTTAGAAGTTTTAGAGGTGGTGTAAGGAATACGCACTTCTTTGACCATCGAAATCAAATTCATTTAATTGTGAACACCTAAGTTCTCTTCCTCTTTAATTTTTCTCTACCTAATTGTTAACTCTCTACCTTAGTGATTTGGATTAGGGGGACAACACAAGAAAATATCATCTGAGCATCATAAATGCCTCTGTCCAAGTTAGAAAAAAAAGATCTCATACAAGATATGCTAGGCCCATCTAGACGCAGGAGTTGAGGAGCGATCAACATAAGCATTAAATTTTAAACCTTCCCCAATGTTGTTGTCCTATCAAATGAACATAATCAAGGTCCTAATGATCCTTCCACATCCACTATCAACCCCATTTCAAATCGACCAACATTTCCTATTGGTCTATTGATGCAGAAGATATTCCCCTCTGTGAAAACAACTCAAAATACGACACAAGTCTTCATAGGAAAACTCTACCAGGACTCAACATTCAATAAAACAAAGATTGCAACAAATATAAAAATCCCTCTTTTATTTAAATCACCACCTATTTACATTCAATTGCAAATTCAAAGCTTACAATCAGACTCTCCCTTTATTTTTGTCCATTTCTAAACTCTCACCACTCTTCTCTGTTGCGCATTAAGCTTCATTCACTATATCTGTATTATTAAATCTGAATACATGGTCTTTAAAACCATCCTCTGTTCTCCCACACATAGGCTCTCTTTCCCCTCTACTTGGCATCGTCCTTCTGCACTGGGCTCACCTTCTATTCTCCCTGAATCCACCACTTCTATTTGTTTCATCTGAACTCCTCCATGCGTCTAATCTTTAATTCTGGTTTTACTTTAATATATGCCTCCAACAAGTAGATTTGGGCTCGTTCTCCAGCCCTATCAAACCTCCCAATATCTCTTTTCAGCATTTCCTTCTCTCTAATCTAGCGCCCCTCTCTATGTTTTTTTGCAGCCTTCTTTCTAACTTTTGTGTGCCCCTTCTTGTTTCTGTCAGGCCAAGACGCCTTCTTCTCACTCCCACAGGCCTCTCTTCTACGCGCCCCTCAAAAAGTTGGTTCGACGTCTCTTTGATGGTCTTTTGAGGTCAATTCATTTTCCTCTAGAAACTTATCAGCCTTTTTTTAATCTTCTTCAGTTGGCTCGGTTTTGTTTTTAAATCTGTATTTTCTCTAGCTTCGATCAACCCCTCCAAAATCATATCTCTGCCTCTTTAAATTCTACTTGCAAATGAAATTAAATCCTCCTCATATATGCGCGGCCTTGAGTTTTGTTGTGCCTTTGATTTTTTCTAAAAAAGAGTTTCATTCAATGCAACCACACCTATAATTTTGTTTTTTTTCTTTGTTTCAAAACAGAATGCTTCTTCTTAACCCACGTCCCCTTATCTTTCTTTGAAAGATGAAAAAACATATTAATAACATCCAATTTCAGGCTCCATATTATGGTGTTATTAAATCTGTCAACAAGTCTTTGATCTGGCTTTAAGACTTCTTCGACAAATCCATTTTATTCATATTCAATAATCGACATTGTATGTGGCATTGGAAGAATGGTTCAAGTACTCGGCCTATGATTCACACTCTGCATACATATTTACAAGGCAGTTGCAAATACAACATTTGACCAAAATTCAACATCTCATTGAAGCTTTAAATTTAAGAGGTTTAGGCATTGAAAACAATGATAGAAAACCAAACAACCCAAAACCAAAACTACGAAAGCAAATCAACAATTCTTTTTGGGTAGTGTTGATTGCCTCTTCGCCTGCGTGCTCTTGCACCAGACACGCTAGGTAGAAATATTGTGAGCAAAGGCTCACAATGGTGGAGTTGAGTGATATAATCACTCTTTTAATCTTCTTCGGTTGGCTCGGTTTTGTTTTTAAATCTGTATTTTCTCTAGCTTCGATCAACCCCTCCAAAATCATATCTATGCCTCTTTAAATTCTACTTACAAATGAAATTAAATCCTCCTCATATATGCGTGGCCTTGAGTTTTGTTGTGCCTTTGATTTTTTCTAAAAAAGAGTTTCATTCAATGCAACCACACCTGTAATTTCAGTTTTTTTTTCTTTGTTTCAAAACAGAATGCTTCTTCTTAACCCGCGTCCCCTTATCTTTCTTTGAAAGATGAAAAAACATATTAATAACATCCAATTTCAGGCTCCATAGTATGGTGTTATTAAATCTGTCAACAAGTCTTTGATCTAGCTTTAAGACTTCTTCGACAAATCCATTTTATTCATATTCAATAATCGACATTGTATGTGGCATTGGAAGAATGGTTCAAGTACTCGGCCTATGATTCACACTTTGCATACATATTTACAAGGCAGTTGCAAATACAACATTTGACCAAAATTCAACATCTCATTGAAGCTTTAAATTTAAGAGGTTTAGGCATTGAAAACAATGATAGAAAACCAAACAACCAAAAACCAAAACTACGAAAGCAAATCAACAATTCTTTTTGGGTAGTGTTGATTGCCTCTCCGCCTGCGTGCTCCTGCACCAGACACGCCGGGTAGAAATATTGTGAGCAAAGGCTCACAATGGTGGAGTTGCGTAGTTCATTGCAAGTTAATGTCAACCTAAAAGAGTGATTATATCACTCAACTCCATCATTGTGAGCCTATGCTAACAATCTTTCTACGCGGCATGTCTGGTGCAGGAGCACGTGGGCGGACGAGCAATCAACACCAACCAAAAATATATATTGTTTAGTTTGTTTTTCAACTTTTGTTTGTTTGGTCTCACTCATTCTAATTAGTGCCTAAACCTCTTAAACTTTCACTTTAATGAGATATGTAAACATATATGTCTTAACGAGTGTAATTGGTTTGTGTAAATCCAATATCCATCTTCACGGTCGAAGTGTGAGTCATTGCAACTGTCTTGTAAACATGTATGTGACGTGGCAATGAAAGGAGACCACGAAGGGACAGTGCATGAAAATAAAAACTCACTATTAAATGTTGATGCCTTAGAGTATGAAGAGGGCATTTTGTTTGACTGAAAATGGAAGTTAAAGGGGCACGATTTACAAACATGGCAGAAAATTAAAAGACCCGCACAATAAACATAGAGGAAATTCAATTGAAATGAAGGGGCACAACAAGTGAAAGGAATTGACACAAGTGTGTAGGAGAATCTAGCAAGAAAGGGAAAAAGGCATCAGATTAAAGTTTGAAATGGCAAGCAACAAATAAAAGTGTAAAAGAAATCAGTCATGGAAAGAAAAGAAAAGGCCAATAAAAAATATGGAAAGGAAAAATCCAAAGACCAATGCAGTTGAAGATGAAACATAATTCAATCTAAAAGTCTCCATGTAAAGTTAAATGCTGATAGAAAGTGGAGTGGTGGGAGGAGGGCACTTAAGAGAGAGAGCCCGTGTGTGAGCTGAAAGGATGGAACGCGGGTGAAGATCAGAGAGGGCGTGTAGAATCTAGTAAGAGGCTGCATTGAAAATAAGTGAGAGAGCTATCACATAGTAGGTGTCAGAGGTAAGGGAATATGCGAGAGCATATTTGGAGCTAAGCACTGTGTGAGAATAAAAAAAGTGTTGGCTTATAATTTATTCTTATGTTGTGAGTAGTAATTAGCTAAGTCGTGAAGGTAAAAAGACGAGAAAATAGGAATCATTTCCAAGTGAGAAATGAGGAGAAGTGAGTTGATGCCAGTCTGAGAGGGCATTTGGGAGTGAAGCCACTGTCAGAGTATCTTGCTTACATTGTTTTATAATATGAATTTGATTAAATTCAAATTGATTTTATATGTGCAATTTTGTTGTTTGATGATATGAAATCCAATTCGATGTGTGGAAAAGTTGTGAAATCGTGTATTCATGGTTGTCAGTATAGTTGTCTATTGTAGTCCTTGGCAGAGTGTGTCCATTTTGTGAACGAGTTGTGTTTAACAGAGAAGGGGTTTGATTTTCCTCTAGATCATCTATCCACCTTTATTCATGAATGTTCCTCCTTAGGACAACAACAACCTTTTTCCACTTCACCTTCTTCATCTAATAATGAAATCAAGTCTAGTGTCCAAAACACACCTAGTCCCATTGTCCATCACATGCTTTAGAACATGAACTATCGAGGAAATGTAGAAGATCAAACCAATAGTATGGATCTAAATGAACATAATCAAGGTCCTAATGATCCTTCCACATCCACTATCAACCCCATTTTAAATCGACCAACATGTCCTATTGGTCTATCCACCTTTATTCATGAATGTTCCTCCTTAGGACAACAACAAAATTTATTCATTTCACCTTCTTCATCTAATAATGAACTCAAGTCTAGTGTCCAAAACACACCTAGTCTCATTGTCCATCGCATGCTTCAGAACATGAACTATCGAGGTAAAGGCTTAGGCCTTTATAAACAAGGTAGTTTGGAGCCAATCCATGTCAAGGTCCCTCCACACTCTTATGGCCTTGGATATACACCCCAAGGACACCAATCTCAAGATGTTGGTACTTCCTCCATCCATCCTAAGTCCTCTTTCCACCATAAATCCTATCATACGCCTAAAACATATGTTTCCATTCCACCTCCATTATCTTATAAATGTTAAAAGCATGTGACCATACACCTTCCACCATCAACTTTTCTACCATTGCTTCCAACTCCTAATATCCTCCATCTAATCTACCTCTGTTACTCCCAACACCTAATATCTCCATTATCCATCCATCCATAAATCTTCTAAAAATCCTAATCATGACCAATCAATGCACACATTGTCTAAACATGAAGCTTCCACTCATTCCATCATACCTGTGGGATTCAAAAGAAAAAAATTTGATGCCTCTACCTATAAAGCAAAAAATCCTAAGGGTCCTCATGCCTTAGGACACAAAAGCAAAGAATCAAAGAAAAATCCATCTAAAAAGCTATATAAGCCCATACCTCCAAAAGCAAAGGCCAAAACTAAAATGGTTTGGGTCCCTAAGAAAAAGGAAAGCAAGTCAAATGAGGCATCTACATCTCAAAAATCCCAACAATCCTCTTCCATACAGAAATCCCAAAAATCTCACTTGATTCAAAAATCTCAAATTCCTAAATCCCACAAGCAAAATAAAACTCATAAAAATATTAAGTCTATGTGGGTACCTAAAGCACTTTGTCATCCATCTTCTAAGAAAACATCGCCATTTCTTCCTACACCACCTCCACATCAAAATATTCAACATTTATCATAGTGTGTGCAACCATTGGTCATGGTTCCCTTCCATTTCACAACAATTCCACATACCTCCATCTCCTCATCCTTCATCCAATATCCTACATATCTTCCCCATCACCCTCCTATGGTCCATGCTTTTGCATAAACCTTTCATCCATCATTTTACATAATTCCTATACAATCCACATCATAATCCACTAATCCCCATCCATCCTTGCATAACCCTTTCATAATCCGCCATCTACCTAATCCATCTCACACTCATGCAATTCCTTACCAACATCTATGAGCACACTTGACATGGTCCATGCAATGAAATCCATCTAGTGGGACTATCACCTTTCATGGAACTAGACACTTGAGTCCCTCCTATCCTTCTCCTATTAAAAAAAGTCAAAAAAAATAAAAAATAAAAATTTAAAAAAATAAGTCACTTACACTTGGGGCCGTGTGTCTCAACATGACAAGTGGATAATCCGGGATCATGGATAGGACTAGGTAGGGGGTGTATAGGATCAATGGAGGTTTCTTTCTCATGGATAGGTGAAGTGATAGGCTCTTGACCATGGAATACATAGAGTTGGCTAAGAGGGTCATCATGGCCTTCTTAATCATAGGTAGGATCTAGATCATAAAGGGAAGATTGATCATGAATAGGACCAAGAATGTTATGAGTGGGATCATTAGAAGGGTCCAGATCTTTATTAGAATGCAAGGATAATGTTTACTCATGCTTAGGACAATGCTCTTGACATAGCTCTTGGCTATGAGTGGAAATGGAAGTGGAAGGCTCTAGAAGAGGCTTGGTATGCTCTTTGTGATCAACAACACGAGGGCATGATGGAATTTGAATTAGACATATAAGATCAATAGGTTGTGTACCACATAATGGAGTTGGAGGAATAGGCATGGAATTCAAATGTTCTTTGGTAAGCTCATTAATGGGTGCTTGACATGGGGATGGTCTATTTCATGCTAGTAGTCTTTGGAGAAAATCATCAAAGGATTATTTGGTTGATGGATTAGAGCTTGTGAAGTTGGATGGTGGTGTTGGTGTAGGACTAGTACACTTTGAGATAGGAATTTTATTAGATGGTGATGGAGGACTAGTAAATGGAGTGGTGTACGATTCCAAACTTAAGGTGGTATTTCCCTTGTCAATAGTAGCATTAATATGACCTAAGATTTCTACAAAGTTCTCATCGTCACTAAGATCTACAAAGTTCTCATCATCACTAGGAGAAAAGTTTGACCCACCTTAGAGGATATATGGTTTTGGTTTATCTTCATGATTAGGCAAAGGGGATCCTCAAAGTATGAACTTGGGCTTTCGATTGTCTTCATGATTAGGTGAAGGGACTCCTCGAAGTATGACCTTGGGCTTGTGACTAAGATTGTTAAGGATTAGAACCATTTTAGCAAGTGCTTGACTAGGATTAGGGTGATGATGATGATGTGGAATGATTAGATTGGAGGACTTATATTTATTAGGATGAAATTAATTGGAATATGATTAGAAAGAGGATGATTAGGATGATTAGGATTATTAGAATGATATGTTTATGTGTTGGTGTTTATAGCTTGATATGGAAATTTGCAAAAAAATGATTACACATGTACACACATGAATCACACACACAAGACACATAAGCAAGTTTGAAGTTGAAATTATGAATGTGATGATTAAGCACACACTTAAAGAAGACACATCAACAAGTCATAGAACTAGTCAAGTGGGTATTGCCAATTAGGTCTTAATCTAGGATGCACGAGGTTGACTAGGGATAATTTGAAAGAAAAATCCTACCACATAGCCAGGAGAAAGGAGTATCCCACCCTTCACCTTCACTTCCCAAAGGTATAAAGTTCGTTGGGGCTTAGCCAAGAGTGACAAGATTTCAACTCCCAAAGAAGCATGTCTTTCGATTCACACCTCAATTGAGGTCATCCCTTGGAGCGGTGTGTGCTCTAAGAAGGCCTCCTAAGAAGGGTATGACAAAAGTGAACTAAGTGAGGTGTTTTTAATCACACACACACTTGATTCACACTCGCAGTTGTTAATTTCCTTTTAGAAAATTGAAATGTGTGTTAAACAATTCCAACACTTGTTCTTTTTAGATCCCAAAGCCAAATGTGTAGGAAGATGGTTGTTCATTTTAACCCAATTTCAATGATGTGACAACAAAAAATATGCTATTTTAAAGCCCAAAATCCAAGTGTGTGATCAAACGAGTTGTTCTTTTTAAGCCCCAAATCGAAGTGTGTTGACAAACAATGATTAGAGATGAAAGATGGAATGTGTGCACCTAATTATTTTGGTCCTTAAATCTGTTGTAGATGATGGTGCCAACGCTATTCCAACTCCTTAGATTCACCTACAAAATCAAAAAATGATATTATAATGCAGCCATAAAAATAAATCTCATCAGATAAGGAAAATTGTAATTTCAGATACATGTTTTTAATGTAGCCGAATTAGATTCGATTATTTTAAGACATTATTCATCTGGAAAATAAAAAATCAAAGAAAAGACACCTCCTAATTTTCTGAGAGCTTTTCATAGATGTAAAGAAGTCAAAAAAAATCCCTGTTTTACACCCAAAAATGCGGATTTATGAAAAACCTACATAAAACAAAGATTGGATTTTTTCGCATTGTATTTGACTTCTAAATTAAATCTGTAAAACAAAGACCCCCATTATAATTTCAAGAAATTTCCATAAATGTAATTTTTTTTGGAAAATTTGCTAATTTACGTCCAAAAATTCAATTTTATGAAAAAAGATAAAATCACAATAACTCCTACAAAAATGGTGATAAACCCACAATTTTTTTTCCTATAGCCTCTCGAGATGATGCACAAGCTTCTGTGAAAATCTTGTAGAAAAATTCTTAACAGTTTGGAAGATATGAAGAAATTTGTAAAACCTAGGGTTTTGTCCAAAAATGACATAAACCTGCAAAAAAAAGGTTAATGAAACCTGCAAAAAGCAAGCTAGATCAAAGGATTCATGTCAGGTTCACTAATGTAGTTAGGGTAAAAATTTAGGGAAAATGTATAAACAAATTATAATGAAACCCTAACAATGCACAATGAAGGACACGATAACATGAAAATCAAAATAATAAATTCAAATGCAAACCGATCTCCATGCTAAACTTGATTGATCTCCATTGCTCTTCTCAACCTCACATGAGAATGCAAGATTTTGAAAGATTGTTGATGGAGGAATGTTGGTTGCTCATTGTTGCAGCAACATAACATTAAGATGAAGATGATAGATGAAAGTTGATGGATGAAAGATGGTAGAGATAATTCGACAGAGTAAGGGTACTTGAAAGCTCATCCATGCAAATGGCTTGGTTGTGGGTTAATTTGTAGACTTGCAAGATGGATGATCAACGGTGGGGAGAAAAAGGATGAATCAATGGATGAGAGTGAAGGAGAGACAGTAATGAATGTGCATGCACCAAGTGTCCATGAAAAGGAACTTTATTTAGAAACCTTGGGTGGGCTTTGATAGTGGTAAGATTCCTTTCTCCACATAGAACGCTTTTTCTACTTTGGAGTTGGAGTGATGAGGAGATAATATATATTTTTCTATTTATTAAATTGTCCCAAATTTTGATTATTGTCTTTTTTCAAAGACAACAAGGCCCACTTCCACATTTCAGAAGAATAAGATAAAAATGGAAGAAAATTAAATTAAATAAATAAAATTTATTTAATTTAAGTGGATGGCGAATAAATAAATAAAATAATTGATTTTATTTTTTTATTAGAAGAAAGATACAATAATTAAATAATTTAAAATTATTTAATCATTTGATGGAAGATAGAAGAATAATGAGTATTAATTAAATAAATAAAATTTATTTAATTAATTAAAGAGATAAAGAGGATAATGAAATATAAGTGTGTTAGACAAAATGAAGGTATGCGATAAATGCCTAAATAATGAAATGGGCCAATTTTGGGTGTCTACACCTCTTAATTGCCAAGAGTAAATACATTTTGTTAGCTCGTACGACAACCTACTCCATGCTGGCAGTGATTGACCAAAGGATGAGATTTAGAATTCTAAAGAGATCTACCATAGGAAGTAAACACATTTTTTTGCCCCTTTATTAATTATCCTTCACTTTATATGGTTATTCCTTTCTTCTTCTTTTTTAATGCAATATGGAAATGAATATCTTACCTTAACTCCTGCCTTACATGATAAATTTTCCACTCTATGCCGCCATATATTATTATTAATAGTAAACATGTAAAATATACCAAAAAAATGTAATATATAAACATACTTATAATATAAGTCTTTTAAAAAAAAAAAGTTTTGAAGTCTCCATTAAAGAACTTCTACTGATGATATAAGTAATAAGTAATAACAGTAAGGTTGTTGTTAAATGTATTGCTTCTATATCAATAATATATATATTAACAATAAGAGCAATATTGATTAAAAAAAAATGGATTAATAAAATGTGTTGCAGAATTAATCCAGCATGACATTAATATATAAATTTCCAACAACACTCATTACCGTTGAGGGACGAGCAGAAAAATAAAAATAATATGTTCATTATTTTTATAAATGGACACTTGCATATTTAAAATGTAGTTATAATTTAAATATTTGAATGTGGGTCATAAATATAATGTTTATGTGAAGTATTAAATTTGTTGCTCATCATATCATTTTTAATTATACAATGGTGTTTTTTTTATATTGAAGGTAATTTAAACATTATTGTTATTGTGTAAAATCTAGTAATAAGTTAATAGTAACAACTGCTGAAAGCACCCACATTAGTATTGGGGAGACGTTGGCGTTATTAATAGAGGTAAAAAAATAAATAAATAAGATCTTTACCTTGGTTTAAAATTTGGATGTGTAACAACAACCTCCAACATTTATATCAATATTAATACCAACCACTTGAAATTACATCTAAAGTATTATGTTAAAATTCATTCTTGGAGTAATATTATCTATGTTGATTTATAGACATAATTTATAAGATTATTATTAAGTATTGTTAGTGTCAATATATATTTAAAAAAAAACAAAGTTTGCATAATTGATAATAGTAACTGACCAATCATCATAATATATGCAATACAATGTGTTGGGAAATCTTAAGTACGGTGATCAATTTTATAAACACAATTATTCCATTTTTTTTTACATGTGTGTTCATGTAAACTTAGTTAAAATTTACAAAATGATAGTTATAGTAATATGGACCCAAATATGTCAATAAAAATAATATTGCCATTGTGAAGATGGTAGAGCGGCGACATAGGCAGGGTTTTCAGAGGCACAAAGATTTCCAGTATGGTGAAGGTGCCCAAGCGCGTTGGCCATTCAATAAAAGTAGGGGTTGTAACTATAGCAACCCAAGAAGAGCAGACCCAAATCAGGATTGGTAGGCTTCGGTTAACCAGAATGCTAGGGCTGGTGAGTTGGATGAAGGTGGGCGAAGGGTGTAGATGTAGCCACAGAAGGGTGAATGCTTTAGGTCTTGGCACTTAACAAAGAAGGTGGACTTCAGACAGGTGGAAGGAAAGTTTTGGCGCTGGAAACCACAAGCGGAAAAAGTTGGTCCAAGCAAGGTAATGCCTAGCATCTCTTATGCAACCATGACTACTTTGCTTCTGGAAAATCGATAATGGAGTGATTCAGTCAGTTTTCTAAAAGCTAGGGCTTTTTTCTTGAAATGGGGTGGGAAATGGCCTACATTCTCTAAGATAAGGACCTAGTGTGATAATCATTGGGGGAAAGATTGTGCTCTAAAAACCCTTGAAAATGGTTTTTATCTTGTGACCTGCAAAACTACTTAGGATAAGGAGTGGATCCTCAATAGTGGTCCTTTTGTGATGGAGGGAATAGGTTTTTTCATCAAAGATTGGGCCTCAAATTTTAACCCCCAATGAAACAACGGTTGAGGAAGTCCCTATGTGGATTAGATTGAAAAATCTCCCTCAAGAGTATTGGGATCAGGAAACCTTGAGAAAGATTGGAAACAAGTTTGGGACCTATGTGAAGTTGGAAGAGGTTGTTGATAAATCAGATTTTAGCATCTTCCCTAGAATATGCATTATGAGGCAGGCGATTCATCCTTTGCCAGAAATATTAGAACTTAAGATTGGGGAAGGTATTTGGCGCCTGAAACTAGAGATAGAGGATGCAATTTTTACCTGCTGAAGTTGTATTGGGAAAGAGCATGTTGAAGGCCAATGTTATCCTATGGAAAAGGGAAAGGGTTTGATTCAAAACTCTCTAGGTGAGGAAATAGTGAAATTATCCGAGGTTGAGCAATGGGAGGATCTTTGGAACACTCAAGACTAGGGTTCTCAAAGTTCAAATGATTTTCAAAGTTCAAAGGATGCAGAAAGTTTTTGGGATGGATTCCAAAAGAAAGAAATAGACTCTTTATTTGCAAGCGGTTATGAGAATCTATCTTAGCTGTGGAAGGATCAAAATTTTATTCAAGGCGAAGCTACTATGGAAACCCCTAATGAAAAGATGGGGAGTGAAGGGGAAAATCAGACTAGACAATCTATTGGTTTGGAGGACATAAGGAGTGACAATGATTTTCTGGAGAAACATAATGGTTCACCACAAAATGAAGTAGTTTCTACCCCTGAACATAATGTCCACTCGGGAGAAGAACGAATGAACCCTCTTCACTTTCAGCCTAACAATTTGAAGTCTCCATCAAAGGAGGTTTCTTCAAGAGATATTAGTTTTTTTTTTTCTAAATAGAGCGGAAAATTCTGGTGAAAAATGGGATCAAGAGCTTCAATTTGGCAAAGAACAAGAGGTAGTCACAGGAACCTTAGCTTAGAAGGTTGGACGAGGGGATGAGGATGAAGAACCATTTTTCAAGGACATACTAATATCTCCTATCAGAAACTTAGATAGTGCCTTTGAAGGGGTCAGAGATAGTGGTAGTAATTTAGAGGATTCAACCTCAGAATCAGAATCAGATGAAGAACAAGGGGTGAAGATGTCCTCAACTTACAGGATAAAGTTGGCATTGTTGAGAAAAGAACTATTGATCAATCCATAGCCTTAATCAGTAAGGCTAAGGTTGGCGAGAAGAAGAGAGGTCCCAAAACCAACAGGATGAGGCTTCAAATAGCTAGAAATGCAGTTGGTCAAAGCAAATTGAGATCGCCTTTTTCCCAGCAGCCACGAGGATTCTTTTGTGGAATGTCAGGGGCTGCAATGCCCTTGACAAGATTTGTTTGATCAAAAGATGTTTTGATCAAATGAGACCGACATTGGTTTTGTTACAAGAAACTAAGATCAAGGATTCAAAATTTTCTTTATTCTCAAAGTGCTTTAGACGTTGGAACTGTGCTATGTCAGGGGTTGTGGGTGCTTCTGGTGGGTTGGGTTTGCTTTGGAATGATTCAATTGTGGATGTGCAAATTATCAGGCAAGAAAGAAATTGGCAGTGGTTTAGGGTGGAGTCAAAACAAATTCGAACGAGCTTCTTTATCCTCAACATTTATGGGCCAAACAAATCAGCTATGAAAAGATTGCTATGGCAAGAGCTTTCTGGAATTTTAAGTGAAGAAGAGGGAAGGATGTTCCTTCTGGGCGATGACTTTAATGCAATTATGAGACCCTCAGATAAATTTGGGGGTGTGTGTTGGTCTGGTCAAAGCCAATAGGATTTCTATGATTTTGTAGTGAATAATGGTCTGATAGAAGCGTCCTTTAAAAAAGGTGAGTTTACCTGGACAAATCGAAGGGGTGGTTTCCTAAATATTGCAGAAAAACTAGATAGGTTTTTTCTAGCAGGAAATTGGGTGGTGCAAAAATGGTCATGTGAGGCGGAGATCCTTCCAATTACTGGTTCAGACCATTATCCGATTGGCTTGAGGATACAAGAGGAGTCTACCTCGGATAGATGTCCTTTCAAGTTTGAAACGATGTGGTTCTGGGCGGAAGGTTTCAAGGTTTTGGTGAGTGATTGGTGGAAGAATGCCCCAAGGCGAAATGGTTTTAAAGCCTTTATCTTTTTCAAAAAACTACAACTCCTTAAAGAGCAGCTAAAAACTTGGAATTGAGATTTCTTTAAAAATACCTTTGTTGAAAAACTTAGATTGGAGAAAGATTTAAATGATTTGCATACAAAAGTAATTGAGCAAGGGATGAGTGAAGATGATTTTGTTATGGAGAAAAAGCTAAATAAGGAATATTCTGAAGCCCTTGCCCGGGAAGAAATCTTTTGGAGGCAAAAATCTTGGGAAACTTGGTTGAAAGATGGTGATAGGAATTCCAAGTTCTTTCATAATTCTATAAAGGTTCATAGATCTCTAAACAAAATTCTTTCAATTAAGAACTATAATGGTGAATTTTTGGATGATCCTACCCAAGTCAATAAGGAGGCTGTGAGATTTTTCTTAGATAACTTTAGTTCGGCTTCTAATGGTTTGAATCAAGATTCAAATATTTTGGATGTCATTCCACGTTGCATCTCGGAGGCCCAAAATGCCATGCTAATGGAGGAGGTTTCTTTGAAGGAAGTTAAAAGAGCTTTATTTGACTTAGGAGGGGATAAAGCCCTCGGTCCTGATGGATTCCCAACAATTTTTTTTCAAAATTTTTGGGATATCTTTGCTAACGATTTGTGGGAGGTTGTTGAAGAATCTAGGAAGGGTGGTTTTATTCTCAAAGATCTAAATAACACTCTATAGCCCTCATTCCGAAAAGATCGGTGATTAACACTTTTGAGGATTTTAGACCTATCTCATTATGTAATACGGTCTACAAAATCATTGCAAATAGGCTGAAAAAGGTTTTCGGATATGTGATTTCTATAGAACAAAGTGGTTTCTCTCCAAACAGATCGATCTTTGAAGGTGTCATAGTGGCACATGAAACCATTCATTCAGTTCGGGTGGCAAAAACTAAGAGAATGATGGTTAAACTTGACATAAGAAGAGCATATGATGAGGTAAACAGGAGCTTTTTGCTAAAAGTGCTTAAGAAGTTTGGCTTTGGTCAAGAGTGGTGAACATGGATTGAAAGTTGTATTAGCACTCCTCATTTTTCTATTTTGGTAAATGGAAGCCCCCAAGGTTTTTTTTGAGTCTTCTAACGCGATCACACAGGGTGATCCTATATCACCTTTTCTCTTTATAATCCATGTAGAGGTGCTTGGAAGACTAATTTCTCGAAAATGTAGGGCTGGTCAGTGGAAAGGCATTAAAATTGCTGAAGGAATAGATCCCATTTCACACCTTCAATTTGTTGATGACACTTTTTTGTTGGGGGAATCATCCTTGAGAGAAGCCTGGGTTATGAAAATTTCTCTAGACAAATATGGTTGGGCTTTAGGTCAATGCATTAATTGGCGAAAGTATGAAATCTTCTTTTTCAACACTCCAATCCAAAAACAAGCGGATATTTGCAGGATTCTTGGCATGAGGGCTGGTAATCTCCTGAATAAATATTTGGGCATTCCTCTTTTTGGAGGTGCTAATAGGGCAGGCATTTGGAAAGATCTTGTGGATTCTTGTCTAAACTGAATGGATGGATGGAAGAGTAAATGGTTAACTTATGTTGGCAGAATTCTAATGCTCAAATCTATTATTTCTGTGATTCCTATATACTCAATGATGTGTTTAAAGATTCCAAAGAAAGTGATCAACTTAATTGAACAATGTATGAGAAAATTCTTTTGGAATGGAGCGAGTGAAGAAGATAAAATTCCATTGCTTGCCTAGGACAAGGTATGCCGAGCAAAGGATAAAGGTGGGGCTAGTTTGAGGAATTGGAAGCTTTTGAATGAAGCTTTGGGTGTGAAGTTGGTTTGGAGTATGTATGCCAATCTAGATTTGTTGTGGGTAAAAATTTTAAAGGAAAAATATCTGGATTCTAATGAAGACCATAGAATTTTTACAATTCGCAACCCTCCCAAAGGCTCATAAATTTGGAATTTTATAGTCTCTTGTAGGTCGGTGATTCTAAATCATCTTTCGTGGTAGATTGGTAATAGTTTAAAGGCTAAATTTTGGGAGGATTCCTGGGATGGATTGTCAAACCTATGTGAAGAGCCTGACGTGCAGTTTCTGAAAAAATATTTTCACAAAGATGGGGAACGAAGGTGAGAGATTATATTGTTCTAAAACAGGGTCCTTTTGGACAAGAATGGGGGTGGAAGGAGGTGCCTGAAGAGGGGCTATCAAATCAGCAAATTCAGCGAATGAAAAGGATTTTTTAGGATCAAAAAGTTTTTCTTTCAGAGCATGAGGATAAGGTTATTTGGTGTGGTTCATCCAATGGTTGTTATTTGGTTAAAATTGGGTATCAACTATTGGACTCCATGGAGAGGGACTATTTTTGGGCAAAAAATATTTGTTGGAACAAGAATTGCCTACCAAAGGCAGGCACCTTCGTGTGGTTAGCAGTAAATGGTAGAATCCTGACAGGGGAAAGGAGGAAACAGTTAGGTTTTGTTGGCCCTTCAAAGTGTGTCTTGTGTAATAAGGCTGAGGAATCAGTTGATCACTTGCTTATTTAGTGTGAGATGGCAGCGAGGTGTTGGGATCACCTGAGACAGAAGCTGGGCTGGCACAACCCTTTCCAAAGGACTTTAAAAGAGGTTTTTGAAAGTTGGCCAATTTCCAGAAGAAATCCTTTTGTCTAGTATATGGATTTTTTCACCTTCACTGGTCATTTGGGATATTTGGAAAGAAAGAAATAGGAGAATCTTCTTGGAGAAGTGTGAACCCTTGAATAGATTGCTTAATCGTATTGATCATAGTATTGAAGAAGTGGTGAGCTCTGCAACTTCACATCCAGTAAATAGGCACTTCCCTTTCTCTTTGGATGACAGTAGATTACAAAATGCTTGGCCAAGCATCCTGATCAAAGCCAATCCGGGGTTAGTGACTGTAACATCTAAAAAAGCTAGTGGAGAAAGGGTTGTTTGGGAAAAACCTCTTGAAGGATGGCACAAGGTCAATTTTGACGGGGCTGCTAAAGGAAACCCTGGCTCATCTGGTGCAGGTGTAATCATTAGAGACCACAATGGAAATTCGATCGCTTTAGCAGCAAAGAAATTGGAGTCAGGGACCAATAATGTGGCAGAAGCTAAAGCAACTTTATTAGCTGTTAAATTAGCTAGATTGTTTGGCATAAGGAAAATCCATTTGGAAGGAGACTCTTTCGTCATAACGCAAGCAATAATTGATTCAGGGGTGAAGGCTTGGCACTTGCAAAGTTTTGTTAGAGCAATTTCAAAAGAATTAAAATCTTTTGAAGATTTTATTGTCAATCATATAAGGTGGGAGGGGAATATGGAGGCGGTGGGAAATCACATTTAATGGCGATGAAGATTTGGTGATCGAAGATCTTAGGGGTGTTAGAATATAGCAAGTTTTATAACGGCTAGTTGTTTGAAGTTAAATGTGTTTGATAACATGGGCTCCAAGGCCATGGCATAGTGGTTTTTATGAGGTGGTTGGGTGGAATTAATAATTAAAAGGTGGCGTATTAAGGAAGGTTGGTGGGTTAACGGATATGAACGCCACAAATTTTCATAATATCAAGCTAAAATCTTGTCAAGCGGATAGTAGGACGATGTCAGGTGGGAAGTATGTTGGAAAGGATGAGTGTGACTTGGCTAGCTCGTGGGAGGATCCGAGAAAATTTCTCAAAACATGTAATCCTTTTGTTGATGTAAGGTTGTGGCGAAGTTGGAAGTAAAATTAATGATGATGGCAGGAGGATTTAGTACGATGGCTTTAATAGGATGACTAGGCAGGCTTATAACCTCAGGTAGAGTGATGTTTTTTTCCCATTTTTAGCATAGCTACTTCGCAAGGTTGGTGGTTTTTGTGTCTTTCGTAGATGGAGGCCATGTGGGGTTTTTCAACCAAGCTGCAACAAAAAGGTTTCTTTGGACCTCCGTCAGTGAAACGCCTTAAGCAACTATTGAAATATTCACAGGATGAAGTTGTGGAAGCTGTGTTGGAAACTTTGGGTTCGCACTTTCGGGAGGCAACACACAGAGGTCGCTTGAATGCAGACATAGAGTCGGTGATTTTTGCTTGGGCTGTAGAGCTGGGTGAGGATGTTAAAGTGATTAAATGGGTGATGTTCATGCTGTTTGAAGAAGATTTGTTGGGAAAGATGGAATATTTTCTTGAATGGGCAGTGTCGGGTGTGGGGTTTGATGTCTCAAAAGGCATAAAAGATATGGACGAAGCTACTAAGGAGGGATTAATCCCATTCATAAGGTGGCAAAGGAGAACTGATAGAGAAGCCTATAAATTGGATATTTTGATGGCGTGGGAGAACCTGAAACTGGTGTTGCGATGTCAGGAAGTTGCTAATCGATAGGAATCATCAAGCTTTCCCCAACAAATTCCACAAAAGAAGCGTTCGGTGAGGAGGGGTGGACGACGAGGCGTAATGATGACCATAAATGTTCAGTAGGGGTCGTGACAACTTGGGTTGTAGAGAAGGTTTTGGATATTTTTTGCTAAACACAACGAAAAACTCCTTTTTTAGATTGATTAACGTTGACAAATTAAGGCCGAAGGATGAAAGTCGAAGTCAAGGAATGCAGAGGCGTGATGGTTTTTGATCTACCAAGTAAATGAGGGTGGTGGTTTAAAAATATTGTAAAGTTTGTTTGAAATCATAGGCTAGTTCTTTTGGTGTAACGCCCTGCAAGAAACAGTGTGGATGCTAGATCGTAGGTGTTAGTTCTGGGGGTTTTTTGATTTCTGTGAAATGAAATCTTGGGTGGTTAGGAAACCAATGCTCTTAGAAGCATTTTGTTTGGTAGTAGTTTTTTTTTGGGTGGCTGGTGTTTTTGGTCTACCGTAAGTAGGCAGTGACCTTTTAAATTTGCATGTAATTACTTTATATTATTATTAATAAATAAATCATCTTACCGACCAAAAAAAAAATGGACCCAAATAGTTGTTTTTGTACATAAATAGGCAAGTTAATATTATTATTACTAATGTAAGATGTTGTAAGAATTTTAATGAATAGTGTAGATTTTATAACTAGTAAAAGTATATAGTAAATTCATATAGTAATAATTTCATAGTGAATTTATAATATTATTTACTCAAGTGATAAATTTAAATAATTATTTGAAATTACCTTTGTGATTATCATTGAAAAAAAAAATAGTATTAGTAACTAATAAAATAGTGTTAGTGTTTATTCTTTAACATCAAGAATATTAAATGAATTAATAAAATAAAAATAACATAGCTTAGATAAAGATTATAATAAATCATATGGAATTGATAATGCAAATGGTAGCAATAAAAGAATTATTAGTTTATAAAATAATAGATATATTATTAATACCCAAGAATAAAATGCACATTCATAATAATAATATTTATAATTAGTTGAACAATGGTAATGTTAATTATGAGATTAAATTTGAATGAATCTCTACATCTTTTTTTTTTGTTATTAGGTCTGTGGTCATCTTATAAAAAAAAAACTTGGTAAGGATGACTAAAGGAAATCTATAATCCGAACTTTAAACTTGATGAATGTAAGAACTCAATTATCAAAATGACTATTATGCCACCATTGAAAAACCTTACTACTCAAAATGTATAACGTTAGTAAATTGGTCGAGTGATCCAAATTTTAACTAATGTCTTACCAAAAAGAGGCAATTGTCAAACCTTGTGTAACCTAACATCTAGAGCCACCTCATTTTTGAATAAGGGTGCACATGAAGGACTTCACACACCTGACCTTATTATTCACACTCCTTGATCCTAGATGATGAGTTGATGGTGGTGTTGCATGAGCAACGTCTCTCAATGAGCTTGCATGGTTGACCATTACTAGTATTTACTTTATGATGGTTTAAAAAAAAATTAGTTGTGTTTTTTGTAGTGAAAAGTTTTGGGCACAGTCAGTTGCTTTGTTTGTTCTCCATTTGAAATCACCATATTTTCAGACCTACAATTAATAAAAGCATTGGTTGCAGCCAACCAAAGTCTATCAAAAATTAAGGTGTATCCCCCTAGCTTAATTTTTGGTTGTAAAATCATAAAGTCTGTGGGATATTCCCAACACTCAACATAAGTAATAATATCTTCAATCATACCTTCCGACTTTACAAGGGAATGATCCCCCATTTGTAAGACCGTTGGAGTAGGTCTTAGTCCTTAAAGGGTTAGTTTCTCCTTAGTCTCATTTATCATTACATTTATGGATGCTCTTAAATCCACAAGTGTATTTGGGATAACTATATTATCAATAAGTATCTTTATCATTGGGCTCCCAAGATCTACATATTTGGGAAGAAAAACCTTTCCCAACATCAAATTTGCAAGCTAATCAATGACTTGGACTGTCTTGGGGTCTTGTTTCTTCTTTTGTTTTCACCCACATAGTTCTTTGAATGCTCTTGTATACATTGGAACATCTCGAATGGTCTGCAAGAGGGATTTTAATGTTATCATTTCTTAATTCATTCATGAAATCAAAACTTTATTGAGATGTTTCTTGTTGTTTTGGTTGTTCTTGAAACCTATTAGGAAATGGGAGCCTTGGTTGTTCTTCTACTAGTTTTGCTAGAGAATCTTCTATTTTTGTAATAGTTGGCCCTTGAAGATTCTTTCCTGATCTTAGTTTTACACCATCAATTTTCTAGTGTATTAAGATAATAGGTTAGGTATCTTGCCACCTCATTATTGTAAACTAGTTGAGCCACCTTATTATTTGAATTGGGTGATGGTTGTGTGGGCATAGGCGTTGCTTTCGACAATTGGGTTGAACTAGACAATTGATTATATGATGATGGAACAGGTGGTAAGAGTTGTCATGACTACTGATAGGGATTTATTGCTGATGGTGGTGGATATGGAGGGTATGCTTGATATTGTGGATATGTTGGTGGTGGCGCTCACCATGCTTGCCACGATTATGGAGCATGTGAGTATTGTTGTGTCCACTGGGGGTAGTGTGGAGGTTGTTGCCATCCTCCAAACCATCCAAGCTAGTTCAGAAAGGATTTTATTGATGAGGAAAAGGACTTGGATGTGATGCATGATAATCAGTTGGGGGCATTCCTCATGGTTGCCAAGGCCTCCTTTGGGCCATAAAGTAAACTAGCTCATCTATATATTCTACTTTAGTCATGTCTATAGGAAGAGGTCTTAAAATGGTGTTTCTACTGACATCTTCTAAAGAAGATATTTTTGTTTTGTTGTAGAGACACTCTTCACTATTATGCTTTTTATGATAGATAGGATGAAAGACAACAAGGGATTTTTTAGCCTCTTCCTGTTTCTTTTGTGTATACAAGATGTCGATTTGCTTACCCATGTGACTCAGTAGATCAGTTTTAAGGTCTTTGAGCAATGTACCTAGTTCTCTTTTTGTGACACCTTATGTTCCTCTAGAAGAAACGTGCTTCCTAGCGTACCCTTTTACTGCATGGGTGGACCTTGAGTAGTTCCTGCAAACATCACATATATCATCAAATCTCAATTTGGAAATATCTCCACCACCCATAAGATTCAAAATATCCAAACGTTCATCCCTACTCCCCCTAAGAAAGAGCATTTTTACAGTGTCATTATTTAACCCCGTTTGCCTAGTCCTTTGAAGACTAAATAGAAATCGTTCAAGGTAGTCTTCTAAGGTTTCCTCTTCGTGTTGCATGATGTGAAAGATCTCATCTCTAATTTCCTTGGTCTTACAATATTCTTAGTATTTCTCTAAGAACTTTGTCTTCATGTTGTCCCAACTGTGAATAGTTTCACATCCTAGTCCCATAAACCATCACAATGTTGCATTCTTTAGAGTAGTTGGAAATAGTTTAAGTTTTTGTGCATCATTGTAATAATCATAACTATGACATAAAATATCAAATTCAAAGAGAAACATATCAAGGTCTTTCATAGAAAGACCTCAAAAAATAGGCAAGGCAAAGTGAGGTATGTTCTTCATGGGGGCACCCTCTTTTGGATGGGAAATGGAAAACTCAAAGGTAACATGATTGTTGTTGGCCAATTCTCTTTCATCATTGTTACTATTATTGTTTTTGTTCATGGTTTCAAATGCCCAAGGGGTGTAGAAAGATGTGAATGGCTTAAGGTCTCTTGGGGTCTTACCACTTTGGAGCTCGTAAGAATATTGAATAATTTAGCAACCTTTTTAAATGAATCTTCAAGCAACTCGTGTTGGACCCTAGAAGGAGACTCAAATGTGGACTCAATGACACATTTTTCAATATAAGGTTCAACTAGTTCCTTCTTGGGTGGTATATTCATAATTAATGGCTTTAATTCGTTTTGTGGGTTTTCTTGTTGTGAACTATTTCCTATATCCTTCTTAACAAATATTCCTTTACTATCTCTAATGCGATTCATGCATCTATATGATCTATAATAGAGCAAACCAAGGTTAATTGCCTGGGTGAGGTTGAAAATCGTGCAAACTTTTGCCTTGGCGCACTGGTCCTAACTCAACTCACCTAGGTTTTCAGGCCTTCAACGCCTTTCCTCGACAACAACACCAAAATGTTTGGACAAAACTATGGACCAATGTTGGGGGTAAATTATTATTGTAATTCTTTTAAAAGGCTTAACACAATTGAATTATTCCTTAGGATCTTAGTGTTGACTTCCTCAATTTGTTCTTAAGTGTCAATTCGGGGATCGTAAACTCATGAAAGTTGTTGTGGCTATGTGACTAAGGGCTAAGACCAGTGAATTAAGTGGGGATGCATGCAACTAACTCACAAAATGATTATCTAATAAAAAATCTAGTTTAATAACTGTATTTCTGCTCTGTGACAAGAAGTTATAGAAATTGTACCAGGAAGTGTGATAGGAAGTATAGCAGAGACAGTTATAGAATATAAAACAATGACAACAACTTCTTTATTTAACCCAAAATAAACTCATTTCCACACTTTTGCTTAACAAACCATTATTATCAGATATAAGATTAATTATAAAATGAAAATCGATTGAACTAAATCACAAGATGGAAATGTTACAAAAATATGAAATCACACATCACATACACGAAATAGAAATATTATGAAATGAAAGCACACATTACTACACTGATTAAACTAACAAAATTATCGAGTGACCCAAGCAATGGGCCCTTGCTCCTTGGTTCACTTGGTGATGAGATATGAAGATTGGTTCTATGCCAAAATAATCATCCACACACACAAAAATATTCAAATGAAAGTAGAGTAGAAGTTTTTTTTATAGATTAATCACCACATATATTTAGTCTTAGATATACATACATATATATACTAAGCGATATGCCAAAAATTAATAGAGTTTGGGTTTGTTGTGGCCTACAACCAACAAACCAAAGTGTTTAATCAGAAATGGGTTATCAACCTACCACCAATAAACATAAATTGTCCTTGATAGAACAAAAATATAACAACTCAAAAGTAGTCCTAAGCAAAATGACATCCATAATCGTTCCAATCTAACAACTCCATTCTTCATTAGTCCTTCACCTTCCATGTACTCAACAACTGAATTCGTGCATTTAACTATCCCCTATCATTTTTAATCATAAAACGATTAAGATTCTTTCAAATAATTACCATTATGGATAGTTTTAATCCCTCTTAACAACTTATTAAATATATCTATTTTCCTACAACAAATGGTGACATGAAGTATAAACAAGGTAATGTAAACAGGGGTAAAAAGGAAGATAAAGGATGAAAAAATAAGGCCTCATTTTCTCCCATCATCTACTACAACTCCTTCACCTCCTATTAGTGTGTCCCACTTAGCCCTTGATTTGATTGTTCAACATCTTATTTCTATTGTTCCTATTATACCCTTAGCTTCAACAATGCACTTGTCTACTCTTGAGGTAGTTGATTGTTAATTGACATCTCCTACTAGAGATGTTCCTCTATTTTCTCTGCACCCTCCCCTTCTCAAGGTCTAAGGACTTAGACGATAACATTTCTTGGATAATTGTTCAAAGACGAAAGAAATGTCTTCCCAAATCTCTATCCCAATTGCACACTAGAGTTAAAAGTTTGAAGATGAATAGGTTGTTTTACATTGCTTAGCTTGGATCCTTGAGTATTGTTTTGTAATTGTCAACTTGGTTGTACTTGTGTTAAATCATGTTTGGTAGCTTGGCTACAATTGTATTGTTTTGTCCCATATGAAAACTTGTGTAGACTTTGAGTTGTTCTATTTGATGTGTAGGGTTTATGCTTCAAAACCAACTTATCTTAATTAAAATGACTTAAGTTCTATTTTGGACTAAAATTCTAACATCTAATTTTTGACTTAAAGTTCATGGAATATACCTATTTAAGAGACAATTGTCAAATATTGAATACTAGTTTGACTTGTTATTAATAATAATTAACTTAATAACCTTGAACAATTTTAGTTATTGAATGGTAAATAATGCTTATTCAAGGGAGAATTAAATGATTTTTAAATAAATAAAATAAACTCTCTTTAGTAAAGAAACTATCTTTTCTTAAACAATGTAAATTAAATAAAAAACAAAGTAAACAATGTAAATTAAATAAAGCATTTTCCACAAATGAAAATGTTCATAGCCACAACCGAAAAAACTATACTCCTTGAAAAATCCAATTGCACGGAGCATGACAACAAAAATTGGAAGTGTTGGTGCAAAAATTATGTTAACATCAAATCCATGGATAGAAGTAGGATTTGTCAAAAGAGCTCTAGGATCTGTTCAAAAAATTGTATATCGACCTAGAACAACACCCCTCGAACCACCAACCTATGTATTGGTGCAATTTGATATTTAATCAGAAATTCCATTCGATGATCAATATCCTTCCACTGTTCCAGTCATACCAATTCAAAAGAATAACTCACTAGAAATACCATTAAGATTGACATGGGCTCTAACAATATACAAATTGCAAGGCCTAACTCTTCAAAAACCCACAATTGATATTGGACCAAAAGAAAGAACAAGATTAACATTCGTGGCAATGTCTTGTGTCAAGTCTTTAAGCGACCTATGAATTAAGCTGCTATTCACATACAACATATATGAAAAATTAAAGAAAGGAAAGCAAATTGCAAACAAAAAAGCAAAAAAACATAGGCTCCAAACCTTTTAATACAACTAATGTAAGTGATATACTTTTTCATTCAATACAATGTCCTTATGTATACAATATTCATTCTCTTTAGTTAAATTCAATATCATACACATGTGGTTGTACTTTACAATCCCGTAATATAATCCAATGATATTATATTATGATGCAAGGAATGAATATATTATTACAAATATACAACAATAAAAGTTTCAAAACAGATTGATATATCTCGACGTTACCTATATAGATTATATAATAAAATAGATAAACTAATAATATAAACACTTACATACTACTATTATATTTTCATATCAACTTAAATATACTTTTCCATTCCCATACTCTTTTCTTTTTGGACCGCTATTAAATACCTTTCCCCAGCCCACCGAAAAAAAGTCGTCCTTGTAGTTGGGCATTTGGAGAGCATTCCGGACTTCAATCTTGATTTATGTCGAAGTCTTAGTGTTTATAGTTTGTGTAGCTGATCTCCCTGGCATGTGGGCATAGAAAATGAGTGGAAAGAACAACTACAGTATGCGCGATGCAAGCCAATGCAACACATACAACTACGGAGATGCTGCGTATTGGGATAATCGATACCTGGAAGAAGGAGGATCCTTCGATTGGTATCAGCGCTACGCCCATCTCCGACCCTTTGTTCGTTCCTACATTCCTCCTTCCTCCCGCATTCTCATGGTTGGCTGCGGGAATGCAGGTATGTCTTTAATAGATATAAAAAGGCAATCCTTGCTGACACCAACTTAAAAAGTTTCGAATTCTTCAAAATTGGGGTTATTTGCCAAGCCCTCCGTTTGGGTTTTGGTTACTTTGTTCCACAAGTAACTAATGCAGTACACTGTAATGATTCAGTCATTTCCCCTTCACTTCGGTAAGCCTTATAAAAAAGATGAAAGCGGTCAAAGCACTCTCAATAAATAGAGTACACAAGCTATGGTGTTGGCTTTATTCTTTTATATCCTCTTTGGCATTTTCTCGGAACATTTATGATTTAAAGCCTTTGGCTTCTGTTTCCAAGTAAATTTTCACCTCCAGGTTGTACTTCATTCATGAATAATGCGATACAATCTTTACTATTGATAAGTTTCCTTAAGGTCAATTTTGATTGGGTCAGTAAATGTCTTCTATAATTCCCTCCTATGATGCAGCTATCTGCGAATGGGGTCAAGTGTTTGGCTCAAATAGCCCTGTTATGAACGAAACACGGACAATTATAGTTAAATAAAGAAACATGCGGCTAAAATTGGTAATTTGAAACTAAAGATGTGAAATATGATTCTTTCTCCTTTAAAGACTAAAACATGAAGAGATCAGTGAATTTATGCTATTTTGACATGATAACTAAATTGGAGGAATCGTAGCATTTAGTTAAAACGCCTCAAAGCAGAGCCTTTAATGTTATTGAAATAACTTTTTCAAACAGTAGATATAGAAAACAAATTTTGTAGGAAGGTACATATGCCATTTTAAGGCTCAAGGACTTCCATGCAGAATAAATGTCATATCTGTTAACAAAACTCAGTCTCTAATAGACTGTTTGCGCAGATCACTTCCAAAAACCTGCTCTGTTCCCTAATGTCTAAGGTCATTTTATAGTTAATTTTCCTCTGTTCCCATTTTCTGACAACATTTGAGGTAAATATACCTAGGATTAGGGACCCTAGACCTGCCAAAAATTTGAGTGAAACGCTAGTCACTGATAGGAAGAAAATTCATCAGGGCTCAAGTATAATAAAATATCATCATGCTGATCGTCATTCTGAAGAGCATTTTGGCCTTGTGGAGGGATCCTGTTGATGGTTTGATCACTAATGTGCTGCTATCGAGTTCGTACCAATCTTACAGGACCATAGGCATCGGATTCCTGTCCAGAGGATCCTTTTCTTCCTTTACAATCTTCACGAGGAGCTGAGCATAAAGGCTTTATTAGAAGAGTTATTTTTTCCCTTTTAACCATACTACTGCCGCAGGTTGAAGTCCAAACAATGCATTTATAGACAGAAGACGGTCCTTTAAGAATCAATCAAGCTTCAATCAACATTGCTTCCTTGGCAATCTGACTAATTATTCTACTCATTATAAAAAAATTCTTAGTAACTGAAAATTTTGCCCATAGCCTACACTCATCTTTCCAAGTAGAAGATAGTGCTTATCAATCTTTTCTGAGTGGATAGTCAAGGTGTTCATGACAAAATTAACTACAAATGTGGATACAATATATTAAAAAAACGGAGGCTACACTCATCTTTCCAAGTAGAAGGCAGTGCTTATCAATCTTTTCTGAGTGGATATTCAAGGTGTTCATGACAAAATTAACTACAAATGTGGATACAATAGATTAAAAAAACAGAGGCAGAATAATTCTTTAATTATTCCTTCTGCGACATCCACATTATTGTCTCGTTTATTCTTTGAGTAACTAGGTGTAGTAGGTGCAAGTGCAGGGTGTTACGAATAAGGTGTTGTAGACTTTGCACAATAATGAATTTAATTAATGTAAAATAAATATTTATTTGTAGTGCATGATGTGTTTAGCCACATTAAATATTTATTTGGGTCCACTTTTAAAGTTGTATGTAATATCGGTTAGATATTTTATGTGTGAGTTGCACATGGGAAAAATACTTAATATTGAGAAACTTAGTACCAAAAATAAGTGTGGGGTCAATGGTTTTATGTACTCATGGTTTTGAGGCACATGTTTTTACCTTACCACTTGGTTGTTTTGTGTGAGCTTGATTCTACTTTCAAAGTTATGGTGCCAAAATAACTATTGGAAACAACATAACATGTGTTGGGAAGTTAGGAGGGGAACAAAAACATAGGTGGAAATATTGGGGTTTGGGGGTTGGCCATACCACTAGACACATACTACAGGTTGGGGTGTGAAAATATTATTGATATTCATGATTGTGTGTATATACAAAGGAGAGGAAAACTCCTTATAAAGGAAATTACAAGACGATGTTTCTAAAACGAAACAATCGTTAACTGAAGAAAACTAAAGCTCAAAAACAGGAAGATGCTAAAACGTGCAAAAGTTACTAAAAACACACTAAGATAACTAAAGAATAACTATTGTTGAATAAAAGCAAAGATGACCATTAATATTACATTTAATATTTTAATACCCTCCCTTAATGGTCATCGTACAAACAAAAACTAAGTCTACCCATATTGTGTTGGTCATCAAAATGCATTGTATGCAGGCTCCTTCTGCTAAGTATGCTCCGCCACGTGAGCACTTTGCTAAGACGCTTCCTGGTTGGTCTTCTCATTAGCCAACCGCTTTCTGCAATACCTCTGTATGTGACCAATCTTTCCACAATAATGGCAAGTAATAGACTTCTTGGAGCCCTCCTCCGAATCGCCTTGTCCTTTCTGCTAAGTGGACTTGCCTTTGCCAACGTCCTTGGCAGTAAATGCTTGTTCAATACTAAGACTAACTGCTGCTCCCAAACTATTTCCTCCACCTATCTTGCTGCAAAAGTTTGTTGCACAGTTCATCAAACTTCAAGTCAACATTGTTGGATGTAATGTTGAACGTTTCAATGAAGTGCTCGTAGGAATGTGGCAAACTTTTCAAAGTGATCACCACCATATCCTCTTCTTCCATCTTATGACTAATGGCCTCCAGTTGATCGTGAATATTTTTTATTTTCATCAAGTGCTCTTGCAAAGACACTTGGTCATCCATCATAATAGAGAAAAGCATATTCTTCAGAAAGAAAGCCCTTCCCTTGTCTTAGGTCTCATGAAGATCTTTCAAATGCTTCTAGATCTCCGCAACAAATTTACCAAATGGTATTTTTGGTAACATCTCATCGGCGACAGATAATTTAAGAAGCATAACTGCCTCCCTATTACCTCCATCATATTTGTCTTGATCCTTCCCAGCAGAAGTGGGACAAGTTTCTGTACCTAGGACAAGTGCATCTAGACACTGGTACTCAAAGATGGCAAGCATCCTCTGTTTCCAGGTGTTGTAATTCTTTCCATTGAACCTCTGCATACTTTCCAACATAACATTGGACAAAGGCACCATCCCTCCCATTTTCCAAAGCACGAAAAATGAGGTAACACTGTGATCAGCTGGCAAAACACTAGACAATCAGCTGGCACAACTCCCACAATTTTGAAAAATCATCTTAAAAAGAGGCTCGGTAACAGTAAGATTTTTCAGAAAAACCTTCGAAAACTCTTAAAAGTAAGATTTTTTTTAGAAAAAATCCTCCAAAAATTGAATTTTTTTCAAAAACTCTTGTAAATTTATGAAGAATTTTTTTTCAAAAAACTCTTTGCAGAAATTTTTAATTTTTCCCAGAAAAAATACTGTCTAAAATTGACTCAATTTTTTTTTTCAAGCTGCCATGAAATCTGAAAAAACCTGTTCACAAACTGCTCAAAAAAACTTCACGTAGTAGAGAAAACCCTAGGTCGTAGCTCCAAAAAAAAAAACAATCCCATTAACAAATCTGCTTAGATGCAGGTTGACAAACCGACAAACCAGATAACAGTCACAACAAATGTTTTATGCAGAGAAAAAACTCGAGAGGCGGCTAGGAAAAATAGAAAGAACCCACGAAATTTCTAGGGTCGTGCTTTTATCAGCAGAAATCAGTGAAAAAGCCCTCAAAATCTCGATGCAGAAAATAACTCACACGAATTTAAGACACTGCAATCTCAAAATCCTACGTTGAAAACCTTGGGAGAGCCTTCGTGGATTGTTCAAAATTCGCTAAAGAGAACAGACGGAAAAGCTCAGAATTGTGCCAAACAGAGAGAAACGTGACCAAAAATTTTCACGGTTTTCATAGAGTCGACCATGAAAAATATCGCCAAAAAGAAACCTGACACATAGAGTCGCGGCTCAGAAAAAAACCACGATCTTCTTTAGTTGTGCGTCAAACCTCAAAAATACACCCTTAAAAAAAACACAAACAAGAAGACGCGATTTTCATAGCAGAACCCTCAACGCTAGAGAACAAGGTTGCAGAAAAACCTCACCCAGAAAAAAATCCGACGCGTTTTCCTTCAGGAAAAGACACACGATTTTCGCTTCTTTTAAAACCCAAAAATCTTCACAAAGAAAAAAATCCGTCTCCAAAAACCCTTGAATTTTCTTTCAAAAATATTTCTAAAAAATTTCTTTGAAAAAAAAATGGCTAATTAGGTTCGAGCCTATGCTCTGATACCATGAAAATATTATTGATATTCATGATTGTGTATATACAATGGAGAAGAAAACTCCTTATAAAGGAAATTACAAGACGATGTTTCTAAAATGAAACAATCGTTAACTAAAGAAAACTAAAACTAAAAAACAGGAAGATTTTAAAATGTGCAGATAACTAAAGACTAACTAAAGTTGAGTAAAAGCAAAGATGACCATTAATATTACATTTAATATTTTAATAGGGTGGGGGATAGCATGGAAGATACAAACCTATTATGTATGAACTTAAATTGATTGGAAACAAGACATGACAAGTCCGTGCTGCTCAAACTTGCTTGAGCAATTGTAGGTTTGGATGTTCCATATATGTAGGCCTTCCCATGTTGCATCCTTCATTAGAAGATCTTTCGACCAAATTAGGTACTTCTTGGTGCTTTTGTTTTTCAGCTTCATCTCCCTTACATCTATGACTGCTTCGGGAATCAAACCAATTTGTCATCCTCATCAATTGGAGGCAACTAATTTTAGGGTTCTATATGTTTGCCTAGCACTTTTTTGAGGCAGAACATGTGAAAAACATTATGTATCTTGCTTCCTTCTAGCAGTTCCAACTCATAACCCACTTTGCCAATCCTTGCATGGTTGAGCTTTTTTGACCCATTTGACTTCAAGGAAGATTGCTTGTATGGCTGCAATCTCACTAAAACATGTCTCTGATCTCAAATGTTTTCTTGATCTTATGACAGTTTGCATACATCTTTTGTCGGTTCTAAGCTTGTTGGAGATTATTCTTGAGTGACTTCTGAATGTCTTGGCTTTGTTTGATTACATCACTTGCTCTCGGTACCTTGCTATTTGCTAGAAGTAAATGAGATCAATGAAACCTTGTGTTTCATATCCATATAGGGCCATGAATTGTGTCATTGACATGTGGTAGGTTGTGTTGTAACAGTGCTCCCCCAGGTAGAGCCATTTGATCCATATCTTTTATTGATCAGCAACATAATGTCAATTTGTTCATTTGTTTGTAGGTGGTAGTTGGTGCTAGGAGTGAAGTGACTATCTCTATCACTCACGATGCTCTTGGGCAATCCATGGAGTTTTATCACTTCCTTGAAGAACAAATTAGCCCCTTGTGGCACCTTAAAATTTGAAGAGATGGCAAAAAATGTGCATACTTTGTTAGGTTGTTCACAACAACATATATAGAGTCCTTATCTTCGAATTTTGGAAGTCCTGTGATAAAATCCATTGAAACACTATTCCATTTTATTTTTTTGAGCAGTCTTTGATACGGTTGAGGACATCATCCTTGAGTCCCTTTTAGGTGAACCTTTTCTTGATCCATTTGTAGGTATCAAAGTACCCAAGGTATCCCGCCAAGGAAGTATCATGAGCTGGCCACAAAAGCTTTCCCTTCATCCTTAATTCTAGCACCAAGTAGGCTCTTCCCTTGTAGAGAATGAGTTCATTGCCAATTGTGTACATATCATCCAACAACTTCCCTTCCAGCACGTTAGTTGCAAATGTGTTCTTGGCATACTTTGCAATGATCTCATTCTTCCAATCTATTGAGATACTAGACATGGAATATAGATTTGGCTTTTCGGACAATAGATCAACATCAACATTCTTCTTCCCTTTAAACATACTTGATATCAAAGTTATACGCTTGGAGTTTGCTCACTCACTTTTGTTGTTGCTCATTTAGATTCTTTTGGCTAAGAAAATACCACAAATTGTTGTCATTAGTTTTAACCACAAAGCAACCACCCACCAAGTATTGTTGGAATTTGACCAACACATGCATGATGGCTAACATTTCTTTTTCATAGATGGAGAACTGCCTCTCCACCTTTATGAGTTTTCAACTTTTGAAAGCAATTAGGTGCTTGTTTTGCATGAGCACGACTCCAACTTCTTCTCTTGATGCATCACATTCTAGTGTGAAAGAAAGGGTGAAATTTGGAATTGCTGACACAGAACACGAGCTCATTACCTCTTTTAGTTTGTCAAATGCATGTTGTGCACCCTTAGTCCATGTGAAAGCTCCCTTCTTTGTTAGGTTAGTTAAGTACATGGCTAGTTGGGAAAAATGCTTAACAAAACGCCTATAGTAGCTACAAAGGTTGAAGAATCCTCCTAGTTATGTCAAAGTCCTCAGGGAAGGCTAGTCTTGAATCGCTTTAATCTTTTCCATGTCCACCCGCACTCCCTTTGCACTAATGATGTGACCTAGATACAAGATCGTTGTCACAACAAACTCACACTTTGACTCCTTAGCAAATAGTGTTTGTGCTTCTAGAATTCCCAACACTTCATCAATGTGTCGTAGGTGTTCCTCCCATGTCTTGTTGTAGATCAAAATGTCATCGTAGAAGACAAGGACGAACTTTCTAAGTTACTTGCAAAAAAATTGTTTCATGCATGACTAGAAAGTCGTCGGAGAATTCTTCAAACCAAATGGCTTGACTAAAAACTCATAGTGCTCATAGTGGCATTGGAAAGTCATCTTGTGAATATCCTCCTCTTGGATTCTAATTTGATGGTAGCTTGACCTAAGATCTATTTTTGAGAAATAGATTTCTCTATGAAGTTCATCTATTAGTTCATCAATCTTGGATATGGGGTATGGATTCTTGATGGTTTTTTTGTTCAATGCTCTATAGTTCATGCACATTCACATTGTGCCATCTTTCTTCTTCACCAAAACTATGGAGGAAGCAAAGGGACTTGAGCTAGGTTTGATGTGCCCCATAATAGTTCCTTGATTTCTTTTTCAATCTCCTTATGTATCCTAGGGTGCGGTAGGGAGAAGTGATGAATGGCTTAGCACCCTTCAATTTAATGATGTGCTTAAAGCCTTTGTTCGACTGTCTTCGTGGAGGAATGTTGTCGAAGACTTTACTGTGCTTGTCCAAGATACTCTGCACATCCACATGATATGCCTTCTTTCCTTCGATGGGTTTTGTGATAGTCACCACACATTGAGTTGTACTTGTTGCTTGCTTGTGGTGGAAAATCCTCTCCATTTTCTTGGCCGATACAATCCTTGGTGCTTTATTTGTTATTCTCCGTAATATCTCTTCTTTTCACTTTGATTGAAACTTTAGTTCCATGGTCTAGAAGTTTTGTGTGATCTCTTCTAATGAGTGTAGCCATTGGATACCTAGGACCATATCTATGTCTCCTGTGTTGGCAACATAAAAGTCATCCTTCATACCATATCCTCCCAAATTAAGATTTAGCTAAGAGGTCTTTCTATTGCATTGGATGGTGGAACTATTATCTACCATAACATTGAACTTGTCAAAGTCCTTTGTCTTGAGGCCTCGCTTGGCCACCATTCCCTCATTAATGAAGTTATGAGTGGCACTAATGTCAATGAGTATAGTCACCCTTTGACCTCGTAGAATCCCACACATGTGAAAGGGGTTGGACCTCAGAATTCGAAAGAGTGTGGTAAGAGTACAACTTGATATGTCTCCTTCCTCCTTTTATTGTTGTTCTTCTCCAATCTCCTGTTTGGTTTTTGTTGGCGTAACAACCAGCACCTCTGGAGTAAGAGTTGGTACGGACAGCTATGCACACTACGCAATGAGTGCTCTTCAAATTAGGAGGGGAAGCTCCCTCGTTGTGCTTGACAAAAATGCTTTGAAAAGGAAAGTATACTAAACTAAATCCTGTCTTTTTGTTTCAGCTGTAGAGGTACAAGGCTTTCTCGAAAACTATATATGTTGCAGTTGAGTATTTTCTGGTTTTGCAGACTACTAACCACAACTATGCTAATCACTTAAAATCTATCTAGTTTCCTCAAGAAAAATAGAGCATGAGGAAATGGAGCAAGGATGACTATTTGACGATAAACAAGTGTAGATTCTCAACTTGAAGGCAAGGTGGCACATCTATCAGCTCAATCTAGACAAGTTTATTATTCCCAAAACACCATACGATAAACAAGAACATATTCTCAACTTGAAGGCAAGGTGGCGCATCTATCAGCTCAATCTGGACAAGTTTATTGAACACAAAACATATTTGATCTAACTATGGAAAGAATTCACCATCACAATTGCATGAAACCCTATGTGGCATAACAATTCATCATAATAGCAAAAACGCATGAACAGATACAGAACGAGCAATATTGAAGGCAAGGTAGGCATACATATATTTCTCTTCATGCAAAAGTTATGTACAAATGAGCAAAAGCTCTTATTTATAGACATCGAAAGGTGTAGGGAACCCTAAAATCACCTTGAGTCAACTACAGTCTTGCAATGCATGCAAGATTTATTGCTAAACCCTAATAAAGTAAACTATACAGTTAATTGGAAAATTACCATCAGTTAACCGAAATATCTAACCTAAATGGACAATGTGCAAGCATGCACGTCCTTATTTAAAGCAAAGTTAACTAGACACTACCCTCAGTTAACTGGAAACCCTAACCCTAACTCCTGTGAAGATAATCCCAAGGAAGAGATAAGCATGTGTGAAGTTAGCAAGTGAACTCAAGACTGAAAGTCGAGTTAACTGCTGCTCATGACTCAACCCTCGAAATTAACTGCAGGTTCCAACTGGCAGATCACTCCATGTCATCTCGGTCTAACACTTCGACTAAGAACTCATCAATCTTTCTGTCTTCTGGCACTTTGATGCTATCCAAAACAACAATCTGTTTCTTCAATTCTTTATCACTTTCCTTGACTGTATGCATGCATTCTCTGACATCTTCAGTCGCTTTTCTGAAACTAGCTGAAATAACTGAAATATTCTCCAACTTAGCCGCCACAGGATCTCCTTCAAGGCTATCACGAACCAGCTTTTCGAACTCAGCTTGTACTTCATTAAGTGCAATATACGTGCCATCTTCAAGAAGATAACGACACGGAATCTGAACAACAAAACCACTAACAAGCGCAAGAGCTCCAACAACATCATCTTTCATTGAAAACAACTTGGTAGAAACCTTTTCACATATCTCCATTTTGAAAAGGTGCTGCTCCCTCCAAATAAAAACTTTCTCTTGATCTTCATCAACCTCTAAGGCATCATATGCAACAGACAACTGGGACACAAGAACTCGATCCTTGGCTAAACTCTCTGCAACTAAAACCTCGAGCAACTGAATACCTTGACGAAGTTTATGTGCGTCACCCCTCAATTGATACAAATCCGCAAGAAGACGTTGACCTGTAACGACTAAGCTTTCAATCCAGTTATCCAAAAGTCTGCCATGATTGACTAACTGATCCAGCTTTCGTTGTTCTGCAGGTGTATTCTGAGGAAGAACAGACGCTCTACTTGAACTTCCGTGAACAAGATCAGAGATATACTGACGAAGTTGACTATTTTCAGCCTTAAGCAATGCCTTATCCTCTCCATCCTTCGTGATGCGTTCTTCAAGATTATTCGTGACAATCTTAAGAAGGCTCACGTCTGTCTCTTGAGTGGTCCTGCCAAGATTTGCCTTGGTGAAAGTAAAGTCACCAACTTCGACTTCATCTAGGCTCTTTCCCTCTGGAGGAATAGCAACTTCTATAATAATCTCTGATTCTGGAGTCTTCTCAATATGCACCTGCTTTTTAATCTTCTTGTTCGACCTTCTCTGATAAGGTTCACCGAACTCAGATAAATCAAGGTTATATGAAGGTTCTCGCCTTTGTCTCCCCAAAGACCTCTCGAGCCAACAAGACTGAACAATATTATCAATTCGAGGAGAGACTGTCCCTGATGTATCAACCTGTGGTGGTTCAGTTGTCTCCGATCCTACTCGAATTGGCATCTTAGGCTCTGAATCTATGTCAATAGGTTGCACATGTGGTAAACTAGGAGGTGAAACGTGAGGCTCAGCCTGAATGACTGTCTCTACTGGAATCTCAGGTACATTCTCAACTTGCTTCTGCTTCCTTTTACCAGTAGTCCTCTTTCCCGTGTTTCCACTGAGTCTAACTCCTTCAGGAGGAATCACAATAGCCTTGACCCGAGGCCTTGACCTCGAAGTAGAAGGCAATGAAGAAAAATTCTCTGGCGGCTCTGTCACAAGAACTGACTTTCGCCTCCGTTTACTTTCCAAGAATTGCTTGCTGGTCTTGATAACCGATTTAGACACCTCCTCAATAGAAGTATTCTCTTTAGCGTACCAATCTGGTGAGCGAAGTGGCTGCCGAGCAATTTGATCTTTGGCATATGAATTGAGAAGAACTTCTCCATCATCATCTGATAAACCATCAACATCCTCTGATAAGTAATCAGAGAGCTGAGCGATAGTGAGTCTACAATAGTGACGACGACGAACCTCGAATTCATCCTCACAATTAGCCCAAAAATCTTCAAGTGTTGGCTTATGTGCAATCCCTCGCTTTAACCTGTCTACATAATGACCCAAAGGATCATAGGAACGCCTCTCAATATGAGTTTTAAGCTTGAATCTTTCTATCTCGGTTGACATATGCTTAGCATCCGTTGCCGTGCTGCATGTGAAAATTCCCAATCCAAATGGAAAATTAGCTGCATTCTGATGACGACTGCGAAGAAAGAAATGAACATGTTGCATCTGTCTGAGAAACTCCATGAAGATGATCTTGTCTGAAGGGTACCTCGGCAACATCAGAGGCTCTCCCACATATCCATAAACCCGGATGTATGTGAAAGTAGGGAATTGGATAAACCAATCCGCCCAAGTCTCCATTGCTGATTTTGCCTCGGCAGAAATACGAATGTGCATTTCATTATCAAGATCTCTAACTGTCCTCATAGAAAAGTGATCATTCACTGCTCGAAAATCTTGTTCAGACTTAGAAAACTCCAACTGAGAATAGTACTCATGAACACGTTGAACACCAAGAGTGCCATTAGTTTTTAGATGCTTGTAACTGCCTTGGAATGCAACTAAGTAGACCAAGTAAGATATCATATGAAACTCATGAAACTTGAGAAAATCAGTAATCTGTTGATGTAAGCAATCACTAATCAACATAGCCCAGTCAAAATGTTCTGTGCCATCAAGAATTCTGGAAATAAGATAAAACATCCATGATTGGAAAGTGCTAGCATCCTCTTGACCTGTAACTCGATTGAGCAAAGTTATCAAAACAGCAACCTCATCCTTGAATTCACCGCGACCAATCTTTTTAGGCATATTAGTCTTTTGAACTTTCAGCCATCTCTGAGCCACCTTTCTTTGCGAACGTTCTCGATCTCCATCCCATATCTTCTCACAGGCTTCAATAACCACAGTGAAATTATCTGAACGAGGAGGAATAGCGAAACATTTCTCTATATCCTTCGGTTTGAGACTGCAGACAACCCTCCCATCAGCTGATCTGATTTGTCGTGAAGATGAGTCATAATGCTTGATACAAGCAAGAATGAACTCGAGATCAAAAGTAGTAACAGGAATAGATGCCGCTGCCAGCAATCCGGAACGCTCAAGATTTCTCAATAAATTGCTGCTAACACCCTCCAGACTGCTCAGATTAACCACTGGGTAAACATGATTTAAGTCTGTATCTGAAGTTTTGACAAAATTATGCATAAGAGCCAATTTAGTCTTATAATCAATGAGATTGAACTACATTTTGAAAATGAAGACTTTTGACTGTAAAGTCGGATATACTTGAACAACTTTCTGAAAAACTGAAAATCTCTAGACAAGGCTAAAAATAGCCTATGGCGGGAAAAGTTTTCGAAATTTTTCTGAAACGTGGGTTTTGTGAAGAATCAAATTCTAAGACAACCCAGAAAGTTTGATTCTCGAAAAAATGTGTTTTGGGCCCACATGCAAAGAAATTCTCGGAAAAAAAGCACAAAGCTTCAGAATGAAGACTACGGGGCAATTTTCTCGGAAAAAAAATCTAAGACATGGGTTTTGCTGCAAATACTAAATTATGCGAACCCAGATGATCAAATTCTGAAAATATGCTGAATTTCTTTGACATGCGAAGAAAGTACCTAAGATGAGAAATAGAAGAAATAAGACAGAAGAAAGAAGGTTTTATTTGCTCTGCTTCTGTAGAATTCGCCTATCTCTGTTTTGAACTCGATGAAACCTGCATGCAAATTGAAAACAAAGTCTAGAATCTTCTTCTTCTGAACAATCTGAATCCGTTGCTATGAAGAATGCTGAATTCTGACACCTGTAGCACCTTTAAATTGCTGCTCGCTCAAGAAGAATGTATATTTCTAAGCTTGTGATGAAGAAATAATGGACGCCTAAACTTGAATAAATAGAGTTTCATCACCAAAAATCGTAAGAAGTGCATTCAACCTTGAAAATTGCGCTTGGCTTGTGATTGGACCTCAATTTAGTTAACTGAAACTAAAATGAACTAAATAAAGCACCATGCTAAAGTCGCCTTATTAAGCTTCAGTTGCAAAATCTATTTAAAGCATCATGCGAATTTAAGCTTCAGTTGACAACTCATATTGAATTCGCCATACTTCACATGCTTTAAAATTCATGCTTTAAATCTTTAATTAAAAATCTTAATTAAGGCGTCCCTTTTGAAGACTGAAGTTGACAAAAAGTGAAGCGCCAACTTCACAAAAACTTCACAACTTCAACTAATGCGCCATGAATGCAAACTTAAGTTGATTTTCAAACATGCACTTCAGTTAAGTGAACATGCAAACAAGTTAACTCGACATGCAAAGTCAGTTAATTGGACATGCAAACTAGTTAACTCGACATGCGAACTGAAAGAACACTCAACATGCCAAGATATGAACTGGAGATGACAACCCAGAAATCGTTCAGTCTAACTGAAGTCAGAACTCAAGTTAGGGCGCACCAGTCAACCTCTTTCAAAAAATCAACTTTGACCTCTTTAGGCGTTTTCAGACTTAGCCAATTTTGATGAAAATTTGGATTTAAACCTCTTTCGGGACCTCTGTTCATCCTCTGACACTGGCTAACTGACTCCACCGATTGGCTGGCTGACAGATGCATCGCAGAGCAGGACAAAAACTGATCAAAAGGTACCTTGAGACTGAACATCATAAAACTAAGATCTGAAGGATCAAAAACCCAAGCGCCCTTTTCAAAAACTGCTCTTTTTCTTAGACTTAGTCAAATTTTCTCATCTCTATCTCGTAAGAAGGGAAAAACAAATCCTTCATAACTTCTGATTAACCAATTTTCAGGACTGGATCACAGTTCACTAAGGAGCTGACCTCATTTGACATGACAGCTGCAAAGGCACATTTCTCCAGAAAACACCATCTGAGAGGTGAAAATCAAGGGCGCCTTTTTGAAAAGTTGCTCTTTTTCCTCCAACTTAGCCATTTCTGAAACTGACCAAAATAATAATAGAACTCCGACTGCAGGCTGCTGAATCATCTTCTGATCTGACAGAGACAGGCGACGAAAAGCTGAACGTAACACGGACAAACTGCATATCTGGGATCATCAAAAAGAAGGCATTAAAGACTTGAAAAGCTCAGGCGCCTTTTTGAAAAAGTGCTCTTTTGCTTTTTTTTCCTTGATATTTTGACTAAGATTTGACCCTATGTTTGACCTCTGGCTTAGGCACTTCTGCAACTCAGATTCACCCATTGACGGATGCGTCGCGAAGCTTGAACAAATGTGAGATAAACATCTTGGGTGGCATTTAGTCAAAAACCTTCATTTGACACCTCAAAAAGATGGGCGCCTTTTTCAAAAGCTGCTCTTTTTACTAGTGTTAGCCAATTTTGACTTTCCTCTCGTTTTGCGCTATATCTTCCGTAACTTGCACGAAACAAGTCCGTTTGATAGGCTTGATAGTCTATTGCGAAGCTGACGTGATGTCGGACAAATGCCTGCTGGAGGTGACAAACCCTAAAAACAGGATCTGAGCCCCTAAAAGATAGGGCGGCCTTTTGAAAATGTGCTCCCCTCTTCAGAGATAGAATATTTTGATGATTTTCCTTCAGATTTACACTTTTCTTGAATTTCCTGAGTAACAGACTGACATGAAACTAACACCAACTCCATATTTAAAAAGCCCAAAAATGACCTTCTGACATCACTTAAACAAGATTAAGACTCAATTAAGCAAAATGCCTTAGTGAAGCAAAAATTTTGGTTTTGGGTACAACAGTTTCTTCTTCACTTTGTGGTTCAAGTTCTTCATATCCTGATTCATCATCAAGTCTCACCTCAGTGTAGTGCACTTGTCCTTTCCCAAGACATCTATGTCTAGGTGAACATGGCTCATTGCCATTGAAGCATAGCTTCTTCCTCAATTCATTCTTTGCCTCAATGTTTGGTCTTGATGGAAAATTAATGGTTTTCTGTACATTTTTGTGAAAAAGGCTTCTTTGGAATGGAGGTTTTGGTTTGGAACTTATTCTTTGGCATAGAAGTCTCCAGTGCCAAGCTCGCTTGATGGCCTTTTGTAGGGTAGGTGGTTCAAAGGGTTTGAGCAATCCCTTGAGAGATTCGGTTGACCCTTCAATGAAGCATTGAAGAGCATAGTCAATCTTCTCTTTGTGATGTCAATCTTCTCTCTTTGATGTTTGGCATCATTACTAACAACTTTTGAAATTGTGTTACATAGTTCTCCATTGATCCACACTGTTGAAGCTTAGGAGAATATTTGAAATACACTTCAGGATCCCTTCGATTAAACCTCTCAATGAAAAGCTTGTAGAATTCATCATATGATGTGATGGATTCATGACCTTGAGTGATTAGACTATGGTACCACTACACATGTGCAATACCTCCAAATGCAAGGTGGCAAACTTGATTGCTACATTTTCAGTCATCAGTCCGAGAGATAGGTGTGTGTCTAGCTTTTGTACCCATGTACAAGCTGAGCATTTGTTGGATCTATCATAGGGAGAGAGTGTCAACTTCCCCAAAGCTTGCTGCACATCTCTCTCAAAGGCTTGCGGCCTAAGCTTTGGTTTGTAACCATTCCAGGCCTTCTTCATGTTCATGTAATCAGTGAGTGACATCTCTCTTTGGATTTCCTCAGGAAGAGCTTTGTATTTCACATGACAAGCCTTGATATCATCAAACAATGACTTTTGGGCTTTGAGCTCTAGAGCCTCCTCCTCCTTGTTCAAAAAGGTAGGTTGAGTAGGTCTTGCTGTTGAAACAAGGACAGTCCTTTGTGTGTGACTTTGAGTGGCATCTTCTTTTTGTTGTTGTTCTTCTCCAATCTCCGGTTTGGTTTCTTCTTCACTTTGTGGTTCAAGTTCTTCACATCCTGATTCATCATCAAGTCTCACCTCAATGTAGTGCACTTGTCCTTTCCCAAGACATCTATGTCCAGGTGAACATGGCTCATCTCCATTGAAGCATAGCTTCTTCCTCAATTCATTCTTTGCCTCAATGTCTGGTCTTGATGGAAAATTAATGGTTTTCTGTACATTTTTGTGAAAAGGCTTATTTGGAATGAAGGTTTTGGTTTAGAACTTATTCTTTGGCATAGAAGTCTCCAGTGCCAAGCTCGCTTGATGGCCTTTTGTAGGGTAGGTGGTTCAAAGGGTTTGAGCAATCCCTTGAGAGATTCGGTTGACCCTTCAATAAAGCATTGAAAAGCATAGTCAATCTTCTCTCTGTGATGTCTGGTATCATTACTGACAACTTTTGAAACTGTGTTACATAGTTCTCCACTGATCCACACTGGTGAAGCTTAGGAGAATCTTTGAAATACACTTCAGGATCCCTTAGATCAAACCTCTCAATCAAAAGCTTGTAGAATTCATCATATGATGTGATGGATTCATGACCTTGAGTGATTAGACTATGGTACCATCACTCATGTGCGATACCTCCAAATGCAAGGTGGCAAACTTGATTGCTAAATTTTTAGTCATCAGTCTGAGAGATAGGTATGTGTCTAGCTTTTGTACCCATGCACGAGCTGAGCATTTGTTGGATCCATCATAGGGAGAGAGTGTCAACTTCCCCAACGCTTGCTGCACATCTCTCTCAAAGGCTTGCGGCCTAAGCTTTGGTTTGTAACCATTCCAGGCCTTCTTCATGTTCATGTAATCAGTGAGTGACATCTCTCTTTGGATTTCCTCAGGAAGAGCTTTGTATTTCACATGACAAGCCTTGATATCATCAAACAATGAATTTTGGGCTTTGAGCTCTAGAGCCTCCTCCTCCTTGTTCATAAAGGTAGGTCGAGTAGGTCTTGCTGTTGAAACAAGGACAGTCCTTTGTGTGTGACTTTGAGTGGCATCCTCTTTTTGTTGTTGTTCTTCTCCAATCTCCTGTTTGGTTTCTTCTTCACTTTGTGGTTCAAGTTCTTCACATCCCGATTCATCATCAAGTCTCACCTCAATGTAGTGCACTTGTCCTTTCCCAAGACATCTGTGTCTAGGTGAACATGGCTCATTGCCATTGAAGCATAGCTTCTTCCTCAATTCATTCTTTGCCTCAATGTCTGGTCTTGATGGAAAATTAATGGTTTTCTGTACATTTTTTATTTTTGTGAAAAGGCTTCTTTGGAATGAAGGTTTTGGTTTAGAACTTATTCTTTGGCATAGAAGTCTCTAGTGCCAAGCTCGCTTGATGGCCTTTTGTAGGGTAGGTGGTTCAAAGGGTTTGAGCAATCCCTTGAGAGATTTGGTTGACTCTTCAATGAAGCATTGAAGATCATAGTCAATCTTCTCTCTGTGATGTCTGGTATCATTACTAACAACTTTTGAAACTGTGTTACATAGTTCTTCATTGATCCACACTGTTGAAGCTTAGGAGAATCTTTGAAATACACTTCAGGATCCCTTCAATCAAACCTCTCAATCAAAAGCTTGTAGAATTCATCATATGATGTGATGGATTCATGACCTTGAGTGATTAGACTATGGTACCACCATTCATGTGCGATACCTCCAAATGCAAGGTGGCAAACTTGATTGCTACATTTTCAGTCATCATTCTGAGAGATAGGTATGTGTCTAGCTTTTGTACCCATGCACGGGCTGAGCATTTGTTGGATCCGTCATAGGGAGAGAGTGTCAACTTCCCCAAAGCTTGCTGCACATCTCTCCCAAAGGCTTGTGGCCTAAGCTTTGGTTTGTAACCATTTCAGGCCTTCTTCATGTTCATGTAATTGGTGAGTGACATCTCTCTTTGGATTTCCTCAGGAAGAGCTTTGTATTTCACATGACAAGCCTTGATATCATCAAACAATGACTTTTGGGCTTTGAGCTCTAGAGCCTCCTCCTCCTTGTTCAAAAAGGTAGGTTGAGTAGGTCTTGCTGTTGAAACAAGGACAGTCCTTTGTGTGTGACTTTGAGTGGCATCCAAATTATTACCCCCAGAAACACCTGGTTCTCTCGTAGGTTGTTTAGGTGTATTCATATTATTGCCTCTTGTGAAGCAACTGTGCCATCGTATCAATCATCAGATCAAACTTCCTCTTAGCCCGACCCTCAGGGTTGTTGTCTGTGTTCATTCTCCTCTCTTTTTTCCATACTACTATGCATTGCAATGAAATTTGTATGAGATGATTTAGTCTCTGAACTCTTTATGGATTGGCTTTGTTTCTTGATCTCCGTCAAGTGATATTTGGTTGCTTTGTCACTGCACTACATAAACTAAAACATGTAAAGTTGAGCTCTGCAACACACAGGTTGGCAGGATTGTCGGCTCTGATACCATTGTAATGTCTCGAGCCAAAACAATAATGCAAATCCAATTCTTAACCTTACACAAACACTTATAATTTGGATAAAAACACTATCAAACAAATCTTAGATAGCTCAGACTTAATTTACTGTTTAGGTCAGCAATATCATTACATTCCATACAACAATGACATACATAACTCTCAATTTTCTTATTAGAATGAACAGCAAAATAACAGATGTAATTTGCAATCTCTTTCTTGTTATAGCAATGGTTGTGTTACATTCAAAGGGTTTTGTAATATTAGTAATTACAACAACAATGGCAAATTGGGTCAATACAATGTGGCTGGAATCTGTGCCCATTGAAGCTCAATCACGAACTTTGTATGAGATTGCCCTCCAAAATCACTAGGGTTTTTATTATAGGATTCCTGCACTCGAACACAAGTGTTCAAAATGGCTTTGAAATGAATTTTGGTTAAGTGTAGATGATGCTCCCAGATGAAGACATTCACTCTTTTATATCTTTCACAAACAAAACATGTTGGCCACCAAGTACACTCATGACATCAAATTTGAACAGTGATCATGGGTGGGAAAGATTTCACTTTGAAAGTTATGGCACCAAAACAACTACTGGAAACAATATGACACGTGCTGGGAAGTTAGGAGGGGAATGGGAACAAAGGTGGGAATATTGGGGTTTGGGGGTTGGCCATAACACTAGACACATGCAATAGGTTGGGGTGGCGAATAGATGGGAGGCATGCTAGGATGGAGAAGTCCAAAACTTTGACAAAAAGAAGGGAAGGGCAGAATTGGAAGAAAATGCATACTTAGGAAAGGAAATCACATAGTAGATGGAAGCAAGGAAGACACAAGTACAAACCTACTATGTACAGACTTAGATTGATTGGAAATGGGACATGACATTGCCCTGCATTCTCCAAGGTTAGCATTGTAACTTTATTAAATTTGCTTACATGGTGAATTAAGTTTCCTTTCTATGTACAACCTTTGAGTACGTAAAACAGCACTTTATATAAAAATATACCAGCCCAAAGTGGTACTAATGGTCATTTTGTTTTTGTTTAGAAATTTTTATATTGTATCATAAGGAAGGTGCCTGCTAGTAAACCTTAAGGGAGTCCTCTGGAAATCTTTTGGGAACCGTAAAGGAACCTTTGGACTCTTGACTAATCTTTGAGAATCATCTAATGGAATCATGATGAAGGTAGCCACAAACACATCTATTGCAAATATTTGTCTTATTGCTGAAAACCTAAATTGTGTCTAATAACAAATTTGTACAAGACTCATTTTGGGTAATGATTTGTTAATATGGTTGCTTTGTTACACATACTGGTAGCTCTTAAAATTGACAAATTGTTGGGTGATATGGCATGTCAGCCCACACAAGTACAGGTAATTATTACACTTTGACAAGGTTTGCATGCTTGATGTATATTTTATGCACCATTGTTATGTGTTAATAGGCGAGGTATCTACCCTGGATTGCTTACATATGACTCCTTACTCGTTACTGGTTTTCTCTCTGCATACAAATGTCTGGATTGCATAAGAAATTATGCAAGTGGATGTGCATTTAGCAAACTCTTTATGCATTGAGTTGAATGGTAAAGAGACAAGTCTGTCACTATCAAGTACTTGCCACTTTTAATATGAACCTCTCACTTTGGGAATGAGGAGCATATTTATGTTTTAACTTCCCAATCTAACTGCAAGGGTTGCATCTGCACTTTTAGCAAAATTTAATAACTTTTTAGTTTTTTGTAACACTTAGTAATTATTTTCTTTATAAAGACGTTTTCTATTAAAAGGCTAATATCCTTTTCAATTATCTGAACTGCCTGTGATACAGTTGCTGGATTATGTGAATGTTTCCAACTTTTTTGTTCTTTGCCAGAATATTCAAAAATTACCATTGCATCACCCCAAAATCATTCAAAGGTCACTTGAGGCACTTATTGAGTAGTTTGGAACCTTATCTCCTCATTTCTCAATATTGTGTTTACGTCTAATTGTACAAAACACATTGAGGTCCATTGAGGTGCTGCTTGAGTTTTCATCCATCTGATACTTGAAGATGTAAAGGTTGCCAACTATGGTTGTACCAGAAATTTTGGTAATTAGTAAGATGCACAAAAATGATCCACATAAGTTTAAGGTCTTTGTCCGCTCTGCAGAGCCTTTTACAAGACATCTCTTGCATTTGAAGGCATCCACAAGATGCAACACTAAAGATAATTTTAAAATGTGCTACTTGTGATTTTCCTTAGGTTATAAGCAGTAGCAAACAACAGTTGGTTCCTCTATGATGTGTCAAGAAGAAATTTATTTTGAGGGATGAAGTTTGTGTGTACTCAATGTATTCTTATCACTGTTTTAATATTGTGAGATCACAATCTTGTGTTTCAATAGTGGTTACTCAAATAGAGAGATTAGTATTACAGAACATTGATGCATCTCATCTTTAAGACAATTCAGTGCCTATGGTGCATGCTGGTATGATGTAACAATTACGAATGTAGGCTATGATTTGGTCTTGATGTGTGGTTAACTCCTTTCATCTTGAATTCTATTCTGTTGGTGTCTTACAATGGCCGATGGAAAGTAGAGAGGGTGTTAGTAAATGGAGCAACCAAGAATGCATGTCAACACCACCTTTTTCTTTGGGTTCTTCTGATATGTAGGGCTTTGACTATTACTATGCTTGTTTCAGAAGAAAGGACCCCTAGTTTGTTTATAGTCATTTCAAGCATTTCTAGATTAGGTGGTTACTAGTCAATCCTGTTCAAATTCTCTGTTATTCAAATGAAATTTCTGTTTGTTCAGTTATGTCAGAAGACATGGTGAGAGATGGATATGAGGAAATTATCAACATTGATATCTCAGCAGTTGCTATACGCATGATGCAAAAGAAGTACGAGAAAGTTCCACAACTCAAATGTATCCTACTGTTATAAATTCATTCATGTTATGTTATATTTTTCATTAGGACTAATTTATTGTAGTGGGATAAATTATTATTTGGTTTCATTCAAATATAGCATGTGAATGTCCCTCACATTATCGTAGATGCTCAAATGGATGTCCGTAATATGAGCTGCTTTTCTAATGAGTACTTCAATTCTGTAATAGACAAAGGTAAGCATTGTGCTTTGTGTAAGACATTTGCCTTCAATATTTTCAGATAAAAAGTTATTTAGGACATTCAATCTTGTGTTTGGCAGAAGGAAAGGATCTCCATTTTTGGGCAATTTTCTTCTCTATATTAAAAAATGATAGGAAATTCAATTAAGAATCAGTTTTAATGAGTTAAACTCAACTGATATCTGTGGGCCTTTCCCATCTTTTGCCCAATTGTGTGGGTGGTTTGGCGCTTTTATAGGCACCCTGGATTCTCTTATGGTGAGTAAAAGTTGCTGCATCTTGGTTAAAAATTTCAAGTGTATTTGTCTGTTCATTCTAAATTTTGCTGTCTACCCTACATGCACACGTGCATTACTTGTCACAGTGTGGAGCCAGTGCACCAATCAGTGCTGCTAGGATGCTGGAAGAAGTAAGCAGGTATATGACGTGAATGCACATGTTTTTGGGAAAGTTTGCCTGAATTTCTGTGGTATTACTTTCACATTTAATGATAAATCCAGTCAACATTTTCTAATAGAAACATGGCTGAGTGCTAACTATTCAGAGTGTCTTGTTTCTCTTTGGCAGAGTACTTAAGCCTGGAGGGGTTTATATGCTGGTATGGATATAATTTTGTGAAAATTTTACTTGTACATTTCACTATCAAATCCTTTTACGAGCTTTGCTCAATTGTTGTCCAATTTGCTACAGATTACATATGGTGATCCTCGTGTGAGAATGCCTCACTTGAACCTGCCATGCTACAATTGGACTATTACTTTATATGTTATACGTAAGTTTCTCTCAGCTAAATAGGATTCTACTACTAGTTGTAGATTGTGCCTCTGGTAGGTGACAGTGGAAGCCAAGATGATGTGGCTAGGCATTGCATTGCCTGTTAGAAAATATTAATCATGAAGTCTGTAATATTACAACATTTCTCCATTCAATTAAATCTATTGAGTGTTCTGTTTGTTAGTCAGTCAGTTATTTTTATACTTTTTAGCAAAAATCATCCTTTAAAGAAACTTTATGCACTGTATATTTTATATTTTTGTGCCGCACTTCATGTTGCTTGGTAATATGGCCTTGTATCTGTCTCCCATTCTTTAGCTGCTCTAATGCAGAGCAACCTTTTTATTTCCTTTGAGTTGATTGCAAGTAGGGCTTCGTGAGAGAGAACTAAATCTCTTGTATTATTTATTTGATTATCAGATATGGTCAGATTTACACATAAGTAGAGAGAAAAATCAAATATTGATGACTAAGAATCAGAGTAAGCAAAATCTAGCGGAAGGAGGAGCTACCAGCGTGCAGGTCAATCTTGAAGGGGTCTGTTATTGTCTGGGACCATTTGTGAAATTTGATGCTTCCTTTGTTTTTAAATTTAGTTAGTTGGTGTTAGCTTTCTTAGAATATACGATACTTTTATGTGCTTCTCTGGCTGTGCTTTCAATAGCATTCTGTTAGTGATCATTTCACAAGTGTTAGTGATCAGATTCACAATTTGTGAAACGATTATTTGATCTAGAGTCTGATTCCATTGAGTAAGAGATACCTACCTATCCATTTTTTTGGTCTATCTTATGTTCTTCGCACCCTAAACTTAAAATCTTCAACTCTACTTTGCTTTCTATTTCCATGCCCTCAACATTTTTCAAGCATCCTTGGCTCCTTGCCCTTTCCCTTCATCCTTTATTTCTTCAAGTACCTAAGAGTTTCGGATATATTTGTTACTGTTAATGTTAAAGACTAAAATCCAACTAAGGGGCTGAAGGCCGAAGAAGGACAATGAGTGACCTCACCCCTTGGAAACCTTGCTCAAAGTGAATGCAAGATAGGAAAGCAGGCTTGAAGGAGATTGCGACTTTTGGTGGCTCCCTTTGGAGTGAGTAGTTGGAACATGTTAGTGTTTTGTAGCTTTGGGAGCTATTTTCCCTTAAATAAAGGCAGGTCGGCCTTTGCTTCATAAATAAAATTATATTTTTCTAGAGCTGACCTAGAGAGGAGGTCACCTAGCTTTGTATTTAAAGAGGATGAAGTCCTCTCATTTGATCAATAAATCATTCACTCCAATTCGTACTTTCTAGCAGTAGTTCGCCTCCTAGCAGCAGCATACCCGATTTTTTGAAGAAATGTTATCATTCAAGATTTAGTGCATTCAAGATTCGATACAAGGAGTAATGACATATCTTATTGTATAAGACTCGGCCTATTCTAGGGCCTGATTTGTATGCAGTTTTTCTGCACTTATTCATCCGATTTATAAGAGAATATTATTTGCTAGGTTTTTCTCCCTCGAGTAGGAGGGTTTTCCCAGGGTAATCACTGTGTTCATTGTCTTATGTGTTGTATCTTTTGCTTGTTTATATTTCTGATCTAAAAAACTAACATGGTATCAGAGCGGGTTTAAGAAAAGATCTGATCAGATTTGGTTAAGCAGTCAAGACAACTCTTCATTTAGGATAGTGTCTCAAGGAAAACAAAGATGGCACACTCAAGGGCATGTGAGTAGTCCTTAGTGGCGGGAAAAGACTGTTATTGTTCGAATTGGGATTTCAGCTATAAGGTGTCGCTGAAGATAGCAATAAAATTCTGCAACTACAGTGGAGACTGTAAGTTGAATGCTGGTATTTTGGTGGTTGTGATGTTGAGCAATGGAGAAAAACGCTGTGCGATTATTCCCTTCACATCAACAGTAAGCTTGCATAAGTTCTACATGCAGGCTCTTCCTCTATCATTACAAGCTTGAAACCCTACAGGAAGAGCTCAAAAAGATCATGGAATGGAATCTAAGCAGAGGCAAATGAAGGCCGAGGCTATTGAGTTTTGTTTCTGCAGCGGATGAAGATGAAGTGAAAAGAGCATCACAATAGGCCCTTGCAGCGCTTCCTGATTGAAAGGGGCAGTGACAAAAGTGTTGTAGAGATGGGCTAATTTAGCTGCGTCCATCCCTATTCTCTGTGCAATTGTGTTTGATCTGAAAATATGAGCTCGGTTGCATGGGATGGCAACACTGAAGGTGGCGAAGATGAGACACAGCTACAGGTCTAGCTCAATGGTGTACCAACAATAAAGAGATAAGTATTTTATGTTTGTACCTTTGAATAATGATCATGAATTTTATGTAGTTAATAATAATTCGTGCAATAACATTGGGAATAGTGAATCATGTATGCTTCTAGCATTGGTCTGTATATTTCTCTTTAGGGTAGTTTGATTCTATGAACTATTATTAATCTCTCTAAAATGTAGGATGGATTGAGGAGCAAAAGGATGATGAGAGATTGCATAAGGAATTCAAAGGGAGGAAGAGCTGGAGGCATCCGGTGAGGAAGTCATGCCGGCTGGAGAAATGAACAAACATGAAGACTTAGCTTGCAGCCATGAGACTGACTTGGTGGCACATAACTTCACTGGAAACATCTCTCGAGGGCACGAGGTTGGGTCAGCCTTGGATGGAGAGTTTGCATCAACAAAGATGATTGAGAAGGATGAAGACACTAAACATTGGTACAACAGAAATCCTGTCCTCCTAATTTGGAACAACAGTCTATGGTTCTTGCATGGTCAACTATTGGCAGCCCTAGAAAGAATTATGGAAAAAAACAGTAAGGCTCCTATCGAAGATCATTGGAGAAGTCATACTAATGGCTATTGGATTGAGAGTTGTGAAAGCGAGTTGGGTAAAACAATGACATGTCCGGGAAGAGGACTAAGGTTCTAAGATCCATCAATGGAGGGGAGTTCACTTCTAGAGGATTTTTGTTATCTCTGTATTGAGGCAGGGATCAAGAGGGAGTTCTGTATTCAGCAAAATGGAGTCCTATGTCTCAAGGAACTAGAGTGACTCACTGAGAAGAAGTGAAGGTGTCAGCTAAGTGGGTTGCAGTGTTGCAAGGCCAGGTGCTAAGTACTTGGAAGACCTCTTTAGCTGCAGAGAACAAAATTGCACAAGACAGTCAATCTGGATTTGACTTTGGTAGCTCCACAAACCTATTCAGAATAGGGTGATCTGGGATGAGGTCGAGAAGGACAGTCCTGAACTCTTGCAAGTTAGTAGTGCTGGAGGTGTGCATTGGAAACCGTTCCTCTAAGGCAAGCATTGCAGGCAATCTTGGACGAGGACGTTAGGAAGTTGATGCAAGTACTTGGAGCTTCAGAGGGAGTCACATCATCATGAAGATTTGTTGTAATGTATATTTCTCTGAGACGGAGAAATATGAGGTGAAAGCCCTTGTAGTGTATATTTCTCTAAGATGGAGAAATGTGTATATTTCTCTAAGATGGAGAAATATAAGGTGAAAGCCCTTATAGTGTATATTTCTCTGAGACGGAGAAATATGAGGTGAAAGGCCTTGTAGTGTATATTTCTTTGAGACAGAAATATGAGGTGCAAGACCTTGTTCATCTTTGAGATTGAGATGAGACGTCATGTTGAGAGACTCCATGACGAGGATATTTTGTACATCTCTGAGATTGAGATGTGTTTTCCACAAATAGGTGTAGCCATTGTGGACATCATGTTGAGAGACTTCGTGATGAACCCTTGTACATCTCTGAGACTGAGATGTGTTTTCCACAAATGGGTGTAACGATTGTGGACATCATGTTGAGAGACTCCACGATGAACTCTTGTACATCTCTAAGACTGAGATGTGTTTTTCCACATATGAGTGTAGCCATTGTGGGCGTCATGTTGAGAGACTCCATGACGAGGATATTTGAAAATACCTCCCTAGCTAAGAGGGAGTGTTAGTGTTTTGTAGCTTCAGGAGCTATTTTCCCTTAAATAAAGGCAGGTCGGCCTTTGCTTCATAAATAAAATTATAGTTTTCTAGAGCCGACCTAGAGAGGAGGTCGCCTAGCTTTGTATTTAAAGAGGATGAAGTCTTTTCATTTGATCAATCAATCATTCACTCCAATTCACACCTTCTAGCAGCAGTTCGCATTCACCTCCTAGCAGCAGCAGATCTGATTTTTTGAAGAAGTGTTATCATTCAAGATTCGATACAAGGAGTAATGACATATCTTATTGTATAAGACTCGGCGTATTCTAGGGCCTGATTTTGTATGCAGTTTTTCTGCACTTATTCTTCTGATTTATAAGAGAATATTATTTGTTGGGTTTTTCTCCCTCGAGTAGGAGGGTTTTCCCAAGGTAATCACTGTGTTCATTGTCTTATGTGTTGTATCTTCTGCTTGTTTACATTTCTGATCTAAAAAACTAACAGAACATGTCATTTCGCTGGTCTTTCCCACAAGGATTGAGGCAATCATTAGGTGGTTTAATCTATATAGATGCATTATTGCAACAAAATAACTAATATGGATGTGTTATTACAACAGCCTGACTGACAACATACATATAGTGCAATCTTGTGTTCTTTAACAACTATGTGTCAATGTGAGAAGTAAAAATGAAAGCACATATTTACAATTCCTGATAACAGCAATAACTGGATTGCAATGAAAGTAAATAATAACAGCTATGTATCTCAATAGATAGGTAGATCTCATTATTTCAAATATGCCCATGAATAGGATCCAAAGGTTATTACAAAATGTTAAACGTTTCTAAAATAACACTTAATTAAAAATAAATGTCCAGCAGTGTAATGAACTAAGTTACTTGGTTTCAGTCTATATGCAAAATGCACCTACGTACCCTTATGCTGCATAACTACCCCAATTCTAAAATAAATGGTCAGTCTCGTGATTGGATAAGCTTGATCCAATGAAGAGGGGCAATGCTGCTTTAGCGTTGTGTCATCTATGACAAAAGGCATTTCTTTGGTGATCTCAATTCTTTATTTAAATTATCATGCAGGGGTTCTTTATCTGTGGAGGACTATTCCGTCATTTCTGTTGTCTCCTCATGTTTCCTTTCTATAGTCTGCCTCCCTTGCGAACCTCCTATGCTTTCTTGTGAAGTATTTGCTATCCATCTTTCCTCTATTACCTATCTACGTGGCATTCGGATCATATTTGCAGTTGTAGGCACAGTGGATGAAAATATTGTATTTAGCATATTTCCTACTTTTCCTTAAATCACAGTTTTCCTTTACCTGCCAAAAGCAAAGATTTCTGCAGCTTTTCTTCCCCAAGCTTACAATTTGTACATAAGCATTATGGGAATTCAAGCCTCGCTTAACATGACATTCAGCTGCTCCAAAGTATTTATTATTAAAATAATATTTTGTATTTAATTAATGGTCAATATCTTGTAACGTATTGTAACATATTGTAATTTAGCTGTCATAGGTTTGTTTCTATTTCTGCTTCTTTGTTGATTTTTCTATTTCTCTTTTTGGAAACATCGTTATTGTATTCTATATATGAAGCGTTTGCTTCTTGTTCAATATATCGAAGATTGCAAATCTATTCTGTTCCATGGTATCAGAGCTAGAAAACAATTTTTTTTTATTTTTTTGGGCGCTCATTTTCGTCTACATTTTTTCGCAAAAGAATTGCGTTTTGTTTTCTTTGACTATCGCGTCTTCTTTAGTTTCGATTTCTTGTTGTTTTCAGAGATTCTTTTCGCGTGACTTCTTCTATGCTTTTGGGCATCTCCTTCCACAAAAAATCATGGCCGTTTTTTTTCTGGTTTTTGCTTGTTTTTTCGTCCCCTGTCAGTGCGTGGCTTCATTCTCCATTCTCAGGCCATGCGCGAGGGCTTCCTGGTTGTTTTTCTAAAAGTCACCTGCAAATCATGTTTTGTTTATGCCTAAAAATTTCGCATGATTTCTCTGAGTGATTCGTGGTTTTCAAGCCTCTGTTTGAGGATGGGTTTCTGGTTGCTGATTCACACAATTTTTTGGACGCGTTTTTTGTTACCAGCTTGCATGGTGAAGAAACTTGTGTCGAATTTTTGAAGGGTTTTAGATGCGATTACAACACATTTTTGGGCGCAATTTGCCCCTTTTTCTGAAAAACGTGCCCTTCTCGCAATTTCTGGACTTTTTTTTAATTCGTGGTTGTTGCAAGGGTCTATTTTTTTTTTAAATAAAATAAAATAAATTCTGCAAGCTTCTATTGTGGTGTCAATTTTTTGGCGTCATTTTTTCTGGTAGTAGAAGTTGGTCCTACATTTGAAAAATTGTCTTAAGGATTTTTGGAGCGATTCTCTTCTCCTTTTTTGGCGATTTTCTGCTCCCATTATTTGGCATACATCACTGTTTTTTGGGCGCTTTTCAATCTTTTTTCTGCGGCTAGGGTTTTTCTGGGTGGCATTTCTAGATTTGTGATGCTTTGTGGAGCCTACCCGTGACCTGTGAAGCTGTTTTTGTGCATGTTTTTCTCTGTATGCAAGTCTTATTGGAAATCATGAGTTTTTAGACTTGTGTGAAGACATCTCTACCTGCACGTGCAATCTATGTATACACTGCCTTTGCTGGGCAAGTTTTTTTTGTGCCAGATTGGTTTCAGCTATTTTGGGTTTCAAGCTATCTATTTTGTTAAAATTCTGAGTTTGAGGATTTGTGTTCCTCTTTTCTGTCAAATTTTGTATGTGAAAAATGGCTTTTGAACAGAATAAGCAAGGAGAGTCAAAACCCAAAGTCCATGTTGGAGAGCACATTGAGCAGGAAGAGCTTGCATTCTATGCCTTTATGGCCAAGAGTCCAACAAATCCTGTGAAATCCTCTGCTTGGTACATTGATTTAGGTGCTTCTAGACATTTCACTCATCGTCGGGATTGGTTGATTGAGTACACGCCTTTCAGAGATTCTGTTATCTTTGGAGGAGGCGAGGAGTATACTGTTGTCAGCAAGGGCAACGTGCAAATTTATTCTGGAGGGAGAAATTTAATATTTTTCGATGTATACTTCATACTTGGCATGGAGTTGAATTTACTTTTTGTTAGTCAGATTATGACACTCTTCTCAGTTGGATATCATTTTCAGCATGCACACATGCAACATTGTTGACAGAGAGACTCTCACTACAGTCGTTCAGGGACTTGAGGATCATGGTCTATATAGACTTGTTGATTCTGGTGATTCCCAGGAGCACACTATGGCAGCCAGGAGTACTTCAATCAACAGCCTTTGGCATCAACGTTATGGGCACCTGAACATGCAATATCTTTCTCAGTTATCTTGAGATGATTTGGTTGGTGGCCTCCCTGCAATTCAGACTCAAAATCATGGAGTATGCGAGGCTTGTCAGGCTGGAAAATAGCACCGGACTCCATTTTTAGATGGTGACTCATGGCGAGCTTCCAAGGTATTGCAGTTGATTCACACTGATTTATGTGGTCCAGTGGATACTCCTTGAGTTACTGGTTGCAGGTATTTTCTATTATTTGTTGATGATTTCAATAGAAAAATGTGGGTGTATTTTTTGAAAAACAAATCAGATGTGTTTGGTATTTTTCAACAGTATAAGGCCTTAGTTGAAAAAGAGTCTGGTTCTCCATTAGTTACTCTTAGGTCTGATAATGGGGGGAATTTTGTTCTTCTGATTTCTCCACATTTTGTGCTGCACATGGTATTAAGCGCCAACTCACCACACCATACACCCCTCAGTAGAATGGTGTTGTAGAACGTAAAAAATGCACCATTATTGAAATGGCTCGTTCTATGTTGGAGCATAGACATATTCCTAAGAAATATTGGGCTGAAGCAGTTTATATCGTTGTTTATTTGTTGAACCGATCTCCAACTCATGCGGTTAAGAAGATGACTCTTGAAGAAGCCTGGTCTGGACGCAAGCCTAAAATCAACCACCTGAAAGTTTTTGGCTCTATTGCTCATGTTTGGATTCCAGATGCCAAGCGCACTAAGCTGGATTCCAAAAGCCAGAAGCTCATGTTCATTGGTTATAGTGAGAATCATAAGGCATACAAATTACAGACTGATTGATGTAGATTCAGATCATCTAATCTTCAGTTGTGATGTTGTGATTGATGAAACTACTGGGCCTTTATTTCTGTCTTCTACTTCTATGCATCTTGAGGATCAACCTCCGAAAGCTTCTAAATTGGGTGTTTGTCTTCCCCAAGCTTCACATGATGGGAGGGATTCCAGAATGTTCCACCACTGGCCCTCCTTAGGACAATCTGGATCTTGATCCAGCTGATTCTGTACCAGCCACACCTGGTGATGTTGTTCCACCTGTTTCAGATTTTGGTACTTTTACTCTCCGGCCTAAATGGTATGCTAAAACCATTATTGATCTTCATGATGATGAATTGATCGAGGGTAGAACTGCTTGGAAAAAGAGCAAGCAACATTATACTATTAATTTTTCTCTCATGGCCAATCTGCACAGCATCTCTGAGCCTCAAGCATATTTTGAGGCTAAAGGCATACTTGAGTGGGAACAGGCTATGGAAGCTGAACATCATAGCCTTTTGAAGAATAACACTTGGGTCCTCTCTGATCTTCCACCTGGGAAGAAGCCCATTGGCTGCAAATGGGTGTATAAAGTTAAGTACAAGGCTGACGGAACCCTCGACAAGTATAAGGCTCGACTGGTAGCCAAAGGGTTCTCACAGACAAAGGGCATTGACTATGAGGAGACTTTTGCTCCTACAGCCAAAATGAGTACTATTCGGCTTGTCCTCGCTACAACAATCCAGTTTGGTTGGAAAGTCCGTCAAATGGACGTCAAGCGTGCGTTTCTCAATGGTGATCTACAGGAAGAAGTCTATATGACACAACCTCCTGGTTTCAAGGTTCTTGGTAAAGAACATCAAGTTTGCAGACTTGTGAAAGCACTCTATGGCCTTAAATAGGCTCCACAGGCATGGTACATGAAAATTGATAAGTACCTTACTGATCATGGTTTTTAGAGAAGCCCTTCTGACTCAAATGTGTATGTCAAACGTTCTGGTGATGATATTCTTGTGCTTGTTGTCTATGTTGATGACCTTATCATTACTAGCAGCTCAGAACATTTGATTGAGGAGATAAAACACAATCTCAGTCAATCATTTCACATGACAGATTTGGGACTTCTTCATTATTGTCTTGGTGTTGAGGTTTGGCAAACAACTGACAACATCTTCATTTCCCAGTCCAAGTATGCTCGCAGTTTGCTTGATAAGTTCAAAATGATTGATTGCAAACCTGCATCAACACCTATGGAGAAAGGGCCCAAACTATCAACAAAATCAGATTCGCCTGTGGAAAATGAATCCGCATTTAGGCAACTAGTGGGCAGCCTCATTTATCTCACTGCTACTAGACTTTATCTCAGTTTTGCAATGAGCGACATCTCTCGCTTCATGACAACCCCTAAAGCTGAACATTGGGTTGCAGCGAAGCGTGTGCTGAGATATGTGAAAGGCACTTCTGACTTTGGTATTTTGTATGGAAGGTGCAAAGATCCTAAGCTGAGTGGTTATACAGACTCAGATTGGGTAGGTTCTGTCAATGACTGAAAGTCTACTTCAGGGTATGTATTCAGTTTGGGTATAGGTGCGGTTACATGGACCAGCAAGAAGCAACATGCAGTGGCTCTTTCCTCGAATGAAGCTGAATATCAGGGAACTATTAAAGTAGCTTGTGAGGTGGTTTGGCTTCGAAGGGTGCTTTCGGACATGCAAATGTCTCAAGCAGGTCCTTCCCCCTTGTACTGTGACAATCAAGGGGTGTTGAAACTCGCCAAGAATCTAGTCTTCTATGAAAGGACAAAGCATGCTGAACTTCATTGTCATTTCATCCGCCAGCTTGTCGAAGATGGATTAGTGGTATTGCAGTATGTTCCGATAGAGGATCAGTTGCTGATATTCTCACCAAGTCACTCAGTCCAGATAAGTTTGTAAAATTCAGGGGGCATCTTGGTGTAGTTGATAGATTGACCATTAAGGGAGGGTATTAAAATAATATTTTGTATTTGATTAATGGTCAATATCTTGTAACGTATTGTAACATATTGTAATTTAGCTGTCATAGATTTGTTTCTATTTCTGCTTCTTCATTGATGTTTCTATTTCTCTTTTTGGAAACATCGTTATTGTATTCTATATATGAAGCGTTTGCTTCTTGTTCAATATATCGAAGATTGCAAATCTATTCTATTTCATTTATCAATGTCCTGTTTTATTGTCAACAATTGTGTGATCTGTTGACTTAACTGTGTTAACTCTTTCAACAATTTTTATTCTTTGTATTTTTTTTTGTTTTTAGACTGCAAGATTCGGGTAGCCCCCTTATAAACTCAGTGCACTTGGTAAACTTTTTTCACGTGACCGGTGACGTTGGCGCGACACGTCCTTCGGTACCATGGGGACAGGGGGAGACTAGACCTCGTGACCTCTTGCCTACAACAAGATGCTTTAGCCAATTGAACTAGGCCCCCTGCCCCATTTTATTCTCTGTATTGAACCTCTTTTTCTTTACTTCTTTTTTAACTCCTTTCTGCCACATTAAATCCAAATATTAATGATACAACATATTTTGTGTACAAAGCATGTAATTTGTTATAAGCAGATATTGTATCTTCATCATTACAATGGATTTAGGTTATTATAGATATATCCTGGATAAATTTCAACATAGTACTAGGTGGTGTATCAAAATTTTCTTTTGACTATTTGTTGTTGTGAGCCATGAACTCCAACATATTTTTAGAACTTTCATTCCCACCAATTTTTTGTTTTAAATCCACCTATTTGAAACTTATAACTTAATTCACCACATCAGTACATTGTTTTATGGGCACATTCTTATGAAATATCAAATTCACTAACATGTACTTCTGTAGATTTCAACCCATAGCTCATTACACCAATTCAGACTTGATATGTGTTATTACTTCAAACTCAAGTATATTTAATTCAAATTCATCCTCTTCTATAGGATCATCAATCTGATTAACTTCAATTTTTTGAGAGGTCCCTTCTACCTACATATCATCTTCTATATTTATTAATTGTTCACAATACTTTCGTAATTGCTTTCCATCAAGCATTTGCTTTTGTGTGGGTAGGTTTTTGCTTTTTCAGCATATCATTCAAAAAATGTTAAAGTATGCAGGAATTAGGGGATCAAGTGCGAATGAGAAAGATGAAGGGAGCAATTTGGTATGGATTTGCAAAAAGCTAAATATTGATCTTGATCTAGATCGACAAGTTAGACTAGCACTAAAGAACAAGAAGCAACTTGTTTTATGAATACCTTCTAGACTTAGATTAATGATGGCCAACATGTCAAGTTTGGGGTAAAGGAAAGCATCCTCAACAAGGATGGCCTTTCGAAGACGAGCAAGACACTCGGAGTTTTAGACTCCCTTGAACTAACCCCATGATCCTATGAAGAAGTGAAGGCTCATCACTTAAGGTTAGGCAAGGCGAGAAAGGGGCTAGATGCAACCAAATGGGTACAAGCACCTTCTATGACTCTCCCCTTGTTGAGGAGAATTAGGGAGACTTGCCTTTTAGCTTCTATAAGGTACTGTGGACTTGAAATACTTGACGTGTATTGAGCTTAACTTGATTACAGCTAAGACTAGGACCAGTTTAAGGGATTAAGTGGATTCATTTAAATTGTTGGCAATATGATGAGTGAATGGCAAAGATGGTTTTAGGAATTTGTGACTTAGTAAAGTTGGTCTATACTAGCAAGTCAAAACTCCTACTAAGACAAAAACTTGAGAAGAGAAAACCATCGATAGATGATAGAACAAAATGAGTAGAATGTAATGCATGCTTTGCTTTTTTGAATATATATTGTTTTTAAATGTATTATTTCTTCATATGAGTGTGTTGATGGTTTTTCCAAACTCTTCATCTTTCGTGCATAGAAGGTAGGCTTTGTTGTCGACATCTTCCTTTACTAGATAGGGGGTCCTCATGAAATTTCCTTTTGTTTTTATGCCTTGTGTTTTTAATATTTCCTTTTCTAAGCACCAAATTCCCTCATTTGAATGATCGAGACGATGCATCCCCAATTTCAACTGAGCTTGTCCTAGGAGTTTAGTTTTCATGGATTGTAATAGCTTGAAAAAGTCTTTAACAGTGAAACGCAATCCAAAAAGAATGTTCTTCATTGATCACAACATTGTTCAACAAGTCAAACTCTTGATTGAGATACACTTGAATATCATCACTTGCATCTCGAATAACCACTATTGCTCCAGCTGTCCCTCGAGTGCCTCTAGAAGCACCATCAAAATTGAGGATTGGCAAAGGCATCTGCAGGTTTCAACCAAACTGCTGACTTTCTAGCAAGTTGTTTCCATCTTAACCCCTTAAAAGGGGAAAATAATTCCATCTTATCACTTAATGAACAATATAAAAGTGTTGTGAGATCATTTTTCATACATAGGATTCTTTATGGTTCATTTGTAAGTGACTCACAGTTACCTTTGTACGTGTATAAATATTGCAAGTGCTTATTTAAGCTCCTAACGTTCATTTTCCATTCAAAGTGCATTAAGCATACCCAAGAAATATTAATCTTTATGCTTGTACTTAAGACAATCATGTTGAATGATAATAAACAAAAGCAAGCGAAGAACAAACACAAAAGGTTTTCCATTCATGAACATGCCATGATTAAATTTTAACCATTTAAGAAAGAAGCATTCCAATAATAGCACATTACACATTAAACATCACTTTCAATTTTTGAATGGGAGAAAAACCTGTTGGCAAATTCCACCCTAGCATGTGGGGAGGTTTTATATATAATTTATCTGTGATTAAGTAATAGAGTTTACATGAAGTTGAAGGTGTGCATTTTGGATATATGGTAAATGCTATTATTCACTTCGTGGTAATTCACATATAAATTTTAGGTTAAAATTCTAATAATCTATTCTTACATTGTTATGTGCAATCAACGAATGATGAATATTACAAAGTTGAGGGATACTCTTTCAAATTATTGATAAGGATTTATTTCATTCTTGTGCATATTAATTACTTTCCATTTAGTTGCTTATACCAAGTCCTAAGGAATTTTAAGAAGTACAATTTGCTAACTTAGGATTCCATTCCCCTCTTACTTGATGCAATTACAAAATTTAGGCATAATACTGACACTTTTCATGATCTTCCCGATCAGCAATTGGTAAATGGTTACATAGCAAATCTATAAAAGACTAGCCATCTGAATCAACCAACCCTTTGGCAATGGCGACTTCGTATGATATTCCAGATGCCTCATTATCAAGTCCGTTAGGATTCTCATATCGACATGTCTCAATGATGTAAAACTTTTGATGATGAAGGGTGCACTTATAAATTTAAAAGCCGAAAAGCTAATGTAAGGGTTAGTAAGTACTTTCTAAATTGCTTTCTGAATCATCATTATCTAGTGGAGTATGATAACACTCAAGATATAAGAAGCCAGTAAGATGTGCTATCAATAAGCAATTCAGTCTTATTCCAGGCTTCAAGCTTTAAATCCAGATTGAAGATTTATAACTTGCTAACTATTTGTGGCAAAATATAGCAGTGGAATAATATGGCAACCAGCAAGATAGTTATCCTTGACAGTAGTAATTACTTTTCAGCTAGAGTGCTAGGTGCAGTTAAGTTTTTATCCCATTCACATAAGTTTACTACCATCCTCTTAATAAGCTTATTATATGGTTCATGGCACACACACATAAACATGACAATTTTACTACTCTCGAACCTCTAATTATGATACCTAGATTATACATAAGAACCTTGTAACAAATTAGCAATCCTTAAGTCCAATCGCATATATGTTTATTTGAAGGCTAAATACCTTCCATAATTCTTTAGCCTCAGAAGCTAAGTCTAAATAACAATAAAAATGTATTGAGTACACAATGAAGAATTGGTTGTATATGATATTAGTGCCATAGTTAGCATTGCCTTGGTAGCAGATTCGTGTGTGTTGTCCCCGGTTGCCCTAACATTTCTGGCAATGAGGTGAAAGTTATCAAGGGTTTGTGGTGATTTGTTTGTTGTTAAAGCTCAAACAAATCCTCTTCAAAATCCAATGCAAGCAAACATTCCCAATTTTGTGCGAGAAAGTTTTGCTGCAACTAAACCCTTTTGGTAAAAAATGTTCAATGTTGTAAGGATTCATGTTGAGTTGAACCTGTCATGCATGTTTGCCTGAAGCTAAAGTTTTCTATGATAGGTTCTTCAAGGTGTGTGAGTGACAAAGTGTTTCAATCATCACCAGGCCTTCCTGCTTCTTGGAGTTGAACACATGCTTTAAAACACATCATTAGTCACACAAGGTAAGAAGTAAAGCTGTTTATTAGGAGTAATTGAATTATAATGATTCTCTAGGATCCTCTTGAGATCAGAATAATACAAAAATTTAAACCATTTTTTATTATTTTCTAGTTGTCAGAAATGTCCTGCATATGCGCCTAGTACTCTGAATCTTTCTTGTGTAATCTTTGAGTTCTAGTCAGGCAGGATGCACAAAAAAAGGCTTATGTGGACACGTATTAGCACGAGAATTGTATTGGTCAGTAATGTCAGTTTACAAGGAGGTTTTGGGGAGCACCTAGCAAAGAAGGTTCCTATGCATGTTATTTTCTGTCAAGGAATGTGAGTCTTGTGCATTTACCATGTATCATTTTTGTCTCTTGTATGCATTGTTTGTTTTTACTTTTTAACATTAGATTGAACACCAATGATATATTTTTCTAAAAATATATGCGTGGGGAGATTCTTTTGATCACTAAACTCTCAAAATTCTATGTAGAATTTATCAGAACATGAATCAAAATACTGTTCTACTTGTTCAGACAAATGACAGTTCATAAGAGGAGTAAATGTTGCTCAAAATAGAGAAAAAAACATAGATGGAAATGGAAAGAAGCTGCTTTGAAAAACCTGTTTGGTAGCAGCACTTGCTTGTTTACCTAAATATTATTTATGTGCAAGAACAAATACACAAATTGGACGCTACTCAGATTGCTTCTTAACTTCTTTTTCAACATTGAAGACTCAACTGAATTCTCTTACTTTGAACAATTACTCAAGCCTCTGATTGCCTTCTTTGATGCTACATTCACTATGGAAGGCCCGCATGTTCAAAATTGCCCTCTGCTTGCCTTTTAATAGACTTTTTTTGTCTTAGGAATGAATGGACATGTGAGAGACATGAGGAGTTATGAAGGAACATGAAAGGTTGTGGGGTAGAACATGGAAGTTCGTGTGAAGTGTCAAGAGGCATGTAGTCAAGAATGCTATTTATGGAATATGAAGTCATATGAGGAGCATCTTGTCTTCTTTTCGAGAAAGAGACAAAGTGGGCCATTCTTTCCCTTCTTGAGGGAAGAAAAGACAAGTGGGATGTTTCATGATCATATATGCAACTATCCTAGAAAAGAATGATGGCTAAGGGTAATCTTATATTTTCATTACTGTTTTAAGAAAATAATGCCACTGGCTACAGGAAGCACTCTATAGAAATATTATTCTATAGGGAATACCAGAAAACAATATAAGTAACAGGAAATAACAGTTATAACACAGCTATAGGGGACAGAGAATGCTACAAGAAAAAACAGAAATAACAATGTTAATAGGAGCAACTCATAAAATGATAATATGGCATTTACTAAAGCAGTCAAAAGTATTAAGGTAACTGCTGCAACATCTAATATCTGCAAAATTAACATTATCCCATATTATTAGATTTAACTTTCTACTGCAAACTTTAAAATAAATCAATCCAGACAAGAAGTAGTGAAAAAGCAGCTAATCATCAACATATTTATTGCAGTGAGTGGGCCTTGCTTCAGGTTCTTGTGATGAAGATGGTCTGTGCTAACTTAAATTAATACTTCTGCTTCATTTTAACTCCACCATAAAAATACAAATAGCATATTCAATATCAGCACCATATTATTTACTCATCAAGTACACACATCACGTCCTTCACACCATTGCTACAAGCTCTTATAGGGAGGATGTGTGTAACAACTTTCTTAAAGTTTGTTCAATTTGTTTTGCCACATGACTTAGAAATATAAAAATAAAATATTTTTTTCAGATATGTCTAGCTTGTCAAAACATAACAAAACAGCATATTACTATTCAAAACATTCTGTGATACGCACATTCCTAATTGACTGAAGATTTAGTGGCAATTAAAATAGGCACCAATTCAGATTTAGTGGCAGCAATTTCTCCCACCATTGGACTGCTGCTACAGGAGCCACACATAAGTGATGAGCACAACATCATTTACTCAACATCAATAATCATGCACATGAGAAGAACACAATAACACGCGATATTTACGTGGAAACCCTTGCGAGAGAAAACCACGGCACAATAATGGTTTTATATGAATTCTTCTTTGTACAAATTTTGTAGGCACCAACCTACTAGAAGCACCAATCCCTCGTTCAATTTGTGAGCACCAACCCACTAGAGGCACCATCCCCTCATTCAATTTGTGAGCATCAACCCACTGGAAGCACCAACTCCCACAACTGAATACTAAAGGCACCAATATCTCCTTTAGAAAAGTACCAATTTCAAAACAAAACTAGGCTCCACCTTCTAGGATGTTGCACCTTCAACGGATGATGGACATTAAGATCTCCTGTTCAATACCACTCTTCCCCTTGAATGATCTCCAAATAGCTTCATATATCTTCTTTTTCAATTCGTCATACAAAGCTGCTTTAATAAATGATCTTCTTTTAATGCTCTTTCACAAAATTGATACAATCACTTCCATATGTATTCCTCTTAGATCTGCTTATACTTCTTTCAAATCTGCATGTTCTTTGTCAATTTGCATATAGCCTTCATCAAATATATATATCTCCTTTATCCAAACTGCCTATATCCCTTATCAAATTTGCATCATGAAGTCTTCACAAATATGCCCATAGAGTCTTCATAAATCTGCTCAACACTCTTCACAATTCCTTCATGAAATCTGCAAATATGCTCCTTAAGATCCACTCTTCTAAATCTCTTGATTTGCCTGTGTATGTATGATGAAATCTTTTAACTCAACTTACTTATTCTCATCCTTTTACTCTCCACACATTCCTTATTTTATTTCATATGTCCAAATCTATGTATTCACACATCTCATAAGTGTCTTATTCTTTATATCATTTATGTTGAAAGGTTCACACCCTTTCTATATAGTCGCTGCCTTTGAAAATGTAATCACAACCTTTTATTGATAATCACTACCTTTTCATAAAACCAACTCGCACCTCCTTATTATCATTTGATTAAGATTTTTGTTTTATGTATATGGAGGGCTGTCTTAATTTCTATTAATATTATAATTGTTTTTACAATAGTCACTGCCCCTTGTTGATTATGAATCGTTGTTTCTTGCTTAAACAATAATCGCTGCCTTTTCTTATATTCTATCGCTGCCCTTGTCTTATTCACAGCTCATTGTAACTTTTGTCTTATTCCTGAATTCGTTGGACTTTTCATAAGCTTTAGCAACCTTTGTTTTATTTACTTTGTCTTATCCCTATTTTGTCCTATCTGATCTGTCTTATATTGCATTTGTCTTATATGACTTTTTATTATGCTAATAGCTGCTTGAGACTTTCACTTTAAATTCTGCCTCCACATTATCTGAAGCGCTGCCCATTATTATCTAATCTCTGCTCTTTAAAACATTAAAGCCCTGCTCGTTACTTTCTTTACCAATCGTTGTCTTTTTTAAGTCTTCTATTGCTGCTTTGTAAAGACAATCATTGCCTCTTTTTTAATAATCATTTTTTTCCTTTATAGGACCCCTGCATATAAACATAACTCTCTTCTTTGTTCATCGCTGCTCCATTCATGAATAGCTCTTATAAAATCGCTGCTCTATATTTCATAATTATTTTATCAGAACAATTATTAATGGACTTGCTGCCTTATGTAAAAGTAGTTTTACATAGGCGCTGTCCTTATTATTATCAAACCTCTTAATCCCTGCTGATTGGAGAATAAACTTGCTACCTTCATAAACATAAGTGCTTTAGTAACTTGTGACTTACCACTTACTTTGAAAGTCCTCAAAATTGCACTATCACATGTGGCCAACATGGGAAGACTGCCTCCATGAATTCATTAATAACTGACACAAATTCTTTCTCCATCAAGCCTATGAATTAGCAACCTTAGATATAAAGGATCTTTAAGGCTCTGCTTATTATTTGTACCACTGTTTACTATCATAGGGAGCATCCTTTGAGGATTTATGCCTGCAGCTGCAACATATAACTCCAGCTTTCCAAATGCAATCCCACTGCACTATACTCCAAGTTTTTTACTTCCATCTGTAATCACAACCATATTAACCTGACCAATTATAGACCATTGCCATTAGTGACAATCTCAAACAATGAATTCCTTCGACATTAATGATAGGAATCTCATTAATATCCCTTTGACATCAATGACAACATTTCCAACAATAAGTTGTCTCCAACAATTATATTCCATCTTGCTACAAGTTGGCAAAAAGTAAGTGAAATTAACAAACACAATTAAGTAATTGTTTTCCACTTATTGTATCTTAAACACAAATTCTCTCTCCATCAGGCCTATGAATTAGCAACCTTAGATATAAAGGATCTTTAAGGCTCTGCTTATTATTTGTACCACAGTTTATTATCATAGGGAGCATCCTTTGAGGATTTATGCCTGCAACTGCAACATATAACTCCTTTCCAAATGCAATCCGAATGCACTTTACTTCAAGTTTTTTACTTCCATCTATAATCACAACCATATCAACCTGACCAATTATAGACCATTGCCATTAGTGACAACCTCAAACAATGAATTCCTTCGACATTAATGATAGGAATCTCATTAATATTCCTTTGACATCAATGGCAACATTTCCAACAATAAGTTGTCTCCAACAATTATAATCCATCTTGCTACAAGTTGGCAAAAAGTAAGTGAAATTAATAAACACAATTAAGTAATTATTTTCCACTTATTGTATCTTAAACTCAATTAAAAACTCTCTATTTCCATTTTAATCATACGTAGCAGAAATGGTAAAAGGTATGGCATATTATGGAAAAGGGTACAAAGGTGATTGATGTGGAATAGGAAAAGGGTGAAAAATTGGAAGAAATAGATACATATTCTTCTCTCATCAGTTTTCCCATCATACAAGAGTGTGGCCCTCCATTTTAAGGCATGCAAAGCTATTTTTGTATGCCCCACTTACTATATCCACACTAAAATATACTTAAAGATGTTGAATCCATACATCCAATAATTCTGCATTTATTTGTCCATCAAAAGATTCAATTTCTACTTTTGTTTCTATCTTAAATGGACAAATATTCTTTCTTTTATCCTCACTTGGTTCTTCAGGAAATCTTCTTCCTTAATTTCATCTTATTCACCAATTTCAATTTTTTTGGCGAGTGCTTTAATTAAATCACCTATAAAAGATTGCTCTTTCCACATTTTTACCTTGTTACATAGCCAAATGATCTTGTTGTTGCCACAACTACCGTTGATTTTTCGTGATGTCCTTCATGTGGCCTTCAAGTGCAGTTGCTCTTGTATTCAGTTCTTCCATGGCCGCCTTTTGAGATCTTATTGTCACTATTGTACAAAACCTTCCATAAGCCCATGAGAATCAAGTTACTCTGATACAAAAATGATTCCTAAACTCATAAAATTAGAATTCAAGAATCACAAATTGTTTTAAATAGTCGCTACTTGCTAATGCAAATGAAATTTGGTTAAGAGAAGAGAATAATGTGATCAAAACAGAAATAGGTTTTTTTAACAACTCACACAAAATTTGAATTTTATCCTGGAAACTTCCAATGTGGAGGAATAATCGGTATTATGGCAGTGGCATAATGGCGTTGCTGCCTCCTCTATTATCTTGGGAATATAATTACAATAAGTAGGCATTTGTGATAGGGGGACTTTAATTGTGCTCCACCATCTGCATATCATGTTTGCTCAAGTGTATGTTGAAAGAATAGATTAAGAAGCATAACTAGGAGGTGTTTGTGAGAAGCAACAAGCTGGATATCCATTGTTCATAATCTCTTTGAGAGTGACTTATTTTAAAGATCAAATTGGTATTAGAGCCAGGTTGGAGAAACTGTAAATGTTGCATTTTCAGTCATTTGGTGAGTTGAAAGGGTTATGCCCACAACTTGGTCTAGTGGAAAATGGTGGTTTGAGAGCTTTTGAGTTTGAGATAGGTACCAAGGAGTGGAATAGAGCATGGAGAAGGATGACACATGAAAGAGAAAGATATAAATAAGGGAGAAGAGAGCTTTTGTAACTTGGAAGAGGATGTTGTGATGATTTTTAGGCATATGGACAAGATTGATGTGTTTGAAAGTGTGCTGTGGGGAATCACTCAAAAATTTAGTATAGAGAAGAGGCCTGATGATGAGGAGCAACCAAAGGGCATTTATGAGCATGGGAAAAACTCTAACAGCGGCAGCAATGTGTTTCAAGGCAGAAGCAAAGATAGAAATCAACCCTTTGATGGTGAGGTAAATACAGGGAAGTCAAATTGATGGATAGCTTAAGTGGAAGTCTACTTTAGCTTGCACAAATTGACCCTACAACAACATATCTCCTTTGCTTGTTTGAAGCTGACTGGACATGCACTCACACAGTATGAAGGTCATGCTACTTCGTTTGCAAATGAGCAGAGTCCCAACTTTTGCTAAATGGGGAGATTTCAAGGATCTATTGGAGAAGCAATTCTACCCAGTATACTATGAAGAGGAGAGTACAATCCAGTGACACTTCTTTCACCAAAAACAAGGGCAAAGCAAGTTTTGAAAAAAGGTGGTGCAGCTTGGCAGGGATGTAGTGGATAGGGACGTGCTAATGAAATACATTGGAGGATTGTTTGGATATCTTAGGAGGGCTGTTTTCATGGCCAGGCACGAAAATATTGATGAGGCTTGTGCACAAGCCCACTTCATAGAGATGGATAAGAAAAAGTTCAAATCTTTTTATCAAAAAACAGCAAGGTGGAGACTTGAGTAATGGGAAAAACAAGTTGGAAGCCAAGAAAAGTGCAAACAACACCACAAAGACGAATGAAAGGCAAAATAAATGATATTGCAAACATTGTGATGAGGAAGGTCATAACAAAGAGGCTTGTTAGAAAACACAACCAGAGCTGCACCTATTTAAGAAGTATAAAAAGAAAGTCAAGGAAATAGAGTGCACTTTGTATGTGGATGAGTGGTTTTCATGTGCTACTATGCAAAATGGAGCATATGTAATAAATGATGAAACTCAAGATGAGGATGAGGTTACCAAAGTCTTTCATGTCAAAGTGCGGCACAAGGGAAGCAATACTTGTTCTCAAGTGAATTTGATTTCCCAAAGCCTAGTTGAAGACCTTGGTTTGCAGACAAGGAAACATCCCAAACTGTATTCGTTTTGATGGCTGGATCAAGGTGTTGAAATCTTAATCAAAACACAACCTACTATCAAGTTTGGGTTGTCCATAGACTTCCAAGATGAGGTGCTTGTAGATGTCATACCTTTTGATGTTTGTGGATAGTATTTGGAAGCTCCTACCTCTGAGAGGGATGCAATCTTGTATAGAAGGTTTAGCAAATATCATTTGGTCAAAAAGGTTTTATCAATGCAACCCAAGCAAGACGTCTTATCAATGTGAGTGGCATGTTGGCGACCGGCAAGTGAAGCAAGTGGTAGAGGTTAAGACTTTACATGGACTACATATCAGTAAGGAAAAGCAAGGTATAGGCCATCTAATATGGCAATTTAGTGAGCTCTTTGAGAAGACTAAATGGCTGCCACCACATAGGCCTAATGTTGCAAATTGTTGTCATTGATGTCAATAGGGAAAATTATTGTCATTGATGTCAAAGCTTTGCATTATAAGAGATTCTTGCTTGTTCTAGTCTATTCATGTCTGCCCATGGCCTAGGAGTGTTTATACATTCATTAATGGCGGTTTGGTCCTCTTTGGATTACATTAGGGTTAGGGTTTCATGCTCTGTTAGGGTTTTTGCCTTAATTCTCCAAAACCCTAAGTGTTTTGTTAGGGTGTACACTTTATCTTCTAATTTATCATTGACTTGCCATAGGCGGTTTTTGGTCACTTAAGGTACATCTTATGCCCCTAGGCGTCATTGGTTTACTGGCCCCATGTATTGCT
>VDFB02361204.1:0-26376 GCA_007258455.2 Sequoia sempervirens | reverse complement strand
GCTTTCCAAAAACAACACTCAAACCTTAGGGTCTTGAGCTTCATAGCAACCATCTCAAACACTATTACACTTATGACCATCTGGTGATCGACGACTCCAGTTCAACAACAGAACCTTGTAGCACCAATCCTCCAACTTAGTCTCACACACATAGAAGGTGAATTTTTTATATCATTAATAGTTTAAGAAACTTCATATTTGAGAAGAATGAAACACCCAACCAGTGGAGAAACACAACACAAATCTTAGATGAAGAGGAATAAAAAGCAGACATAGCAACTGAAAGACCTATGTTACCACCACTCGCATGGCAATAGATGAAGGGTACATCAAGATAAGGGATTACATCCATGAAAATACACTAGAATTTTTCTATCTATGATTTTGCATCAATAGACCACATCTTTTCCAAAGAATAAGAGTCAAGAAAACAATCACAAGATCTTGGTAGTTGTTTATGACAACTACAAGATCACAACATAGGAAAAATGGAAGTAGACAAAAGTTGTGCTAGCATCCCACCAACAAACATCACAAATGACGAAAGAGAATCATGAGGATATAAACCAAATGAACTTATGGTAGGGTATTGAGTATCAAAATATCCCCAAAACATGTTGATCTATTACCCAAATCACTCTTATCAAGGGTCACAACATCAAGTAGGGCAACAACATTAGGGGTTTCAAAATCACCATCAAGGAATAAGTCTAGAACATCAAATCACCCTAAATAAAATTGAGAGAGATCTTGAGGAACTTAAATGAAATCAAAATTTGACATATCACCAATGCCATGTGCAACGTTAGAACATTACATATCCACAACAAATGGACATCATTCCACAAACACCTGAATATCCACATCAACAAAACTTCCAATATTAGAAATATCAAGGATTTCCACAACACCAAGGTGTACCTTAAACTCAAGATCAAAGGATTCCTCAAGTTCAATATCAAGGTGCACCCCACCCTCAAGGTACCTACAACACACAAAAATGACTTAACCCTCCTTATACACAACATGGTTATCAAGGGCCCATGCCTTAACAAAAACCCATCTATGATCAAGCAAATGTCATCGAACAACAAGGTTATAACATCCTACTAAACCAAACAAACACACCTATTGATGATATAACCTTGCAGTTACAAAATAACAATCAACTCTGTTACCAAAACAATCAATTGAACAACCAATAGAAAAATCAAGAGCAAAAAAATTAGGGAGGGCAACAAAAGCAATACAATCAACCAAGAAGGAAATTCGCCCCTTTGGGAGAGACTTTAGAGGTAATCATGCACAAACTAGTACAATCAGACCTTATCAAAATCAATGACAATCCAACTTATGGTGAACCAAACTTTAAATCCCCTGGGTATAGATTGTATGAATGATGTGAGTTCCACAAAATCAAAGGTATACATCAAAATGTGTTATACTAAAAAATATCATCCAAGGCATTATTGATCAAGGAGAAATAGCTATTGAAGATGGCATTCAAGGCTCAAACACTAATGACAACAATGAAACTGTATCAACCTCAAAAGTTGAAAACAATGATCAAGAGCTATTTATCACTGATCACATTGACAATGTCTCTACATCATCCAATGAGAAAGAGGACATACATCAAGAATTTAATCCCAAGCATGCTCAAACTTAATCATCCAAGTCTAGCAATGATCGAATCCAAAATATATTGACATCATCCAATCTCATGACAGTACATATTGATGATCAAGAGAGTCTTAATCCAACACTTATACCCAATGCAAAAAATCTAACCCAAAAGCTATCACCCATATGTCCACATTTTGAGGAAACCCAAGGATCCTTTACAAGAAATCCCTTCTTTGAAATTGATCCATGTAAAGAATGTGATCCAAAGAATATCAAAGATAATACCACACAAAGTCAAAATCATGAATCCCTACCATCAAAGTGGTACAATGACTTGGCATATATCTTCTAAGACATCCAAGGTTTTCCAAAAGAAGAAAAAATCCATACATCAAGCACATATACATCTACCCATGAGATGCTTACTCCTAATGGACATGTAGATGATCTTCATCGAAAAAAAGAGTCTCATACTCTTGATGAAATTACCAAGAAACAAGAGTCACCTACTCTTCATATCTTTACACATGATCAAAGCATGGAAAAATCCATAGACATATTAGAAATTGATCAAGAAGAAGCATTAAGATTAGAAACATCCTCCAAGAATATTGAAGACATCGAGCATGAAAATACGGAGCAAAATATCTTAAAATCAACAAATATAATTGATAATCTTGAGCAACAAAGCATTGGGAAGCACCAATATACTTTGAAGGGCCATCAAAATATGATATTTCACATAATCAAGCCAAAGATATAAATCAGGAAGTTATCAAACCTATGAAGAATCCTATCAATGAAGAATCTATCACATTTGAAGATCCACAATAGAGCAAAGAAGGATTATCACCTTGTTTTCAAGGTAAATCATATCCTATTGCAAATAAAATTTCTAAATGAATTCATTATCAAGACAGAGGATTAGGCCTACATGAACAGGGTCTTAGAACTAGTACAGATTATTGGCAATCCTAAGCATCACTTGTTCTTGGTTATTCAACAATTAAGGGATCTAAACATATCAGTGACACCTCTATAATACTGGGGGCAACTTTATCTAATGCAAGCATCAACATAGAGAGAACGAAGAGTCCTTATAATGAAATTTATACCAATGCTACAACTAGCCATAACATGAATCGTCATCCACATATTTTTCCACCCATTGATTGGGACCAGCAACAAGAGAAAAATTTATATAAAAAAAGGAACAAGTCATTGAAGTAGAAGAATTAGCAAAAAAAAATGGACAAGAAAAGTTTAAATGGATACAAAAGCAAAAGAAAGAAAATCATCCCTATCAAACTCCATTAATTAAAGAAACTATGGGGAAAAATAAAAAAGGGAAGTTCATCCATCAAAAAATTTCAACAATGTAAAATAATTCTTTAAGAGTGACCTACAAGGTATATTAAGACGTTGGTCCCAATCGAATCTCCATATCCAACCATCATTGCTCATCATCCCTAGTTTGGAGAGTCAAAAGTTACAAACTATCAACCAATCCATCTAATCTCATATCCCTCAACGCATTTTTCCATCCAAGATATCCACATATCACATTAACCATGCATTGGCAACAACTCTTTATCATAAGGATTCTAAGGGAACTCTATCACAATGTGTGCATCAAGGTAAAGTTAACTCCGATATCGACAAGATAAGAATTATCAGGGGTTACATTCAACCGTATCCTAGCAAAAAAAATCCTACAAGTAGGCTATCATTGGCACGTCATGACAACAACAACCATAGCAGCACCGACATCTACATCAACACCACCAGGTGGTTCAACATGAGCAAAAAATTATCACCATAATGAAAACTTGGTAAACAAGCGTCTTGTGTGACATAAAAAATCAATAAAAAAATAAAAAATTCAAGAAAATAGTCAAGAGAAAAATTGTCCTCTGGTGAAAACCACTATGGTGGTGCTTTGGACAAGTACCATGATGAAAACCAGGTAAACAAGCATCGTGTGCAAAATCAAGCTTTGCACCATTTTAGGTAGAAGATTCTCAACCTATCCATAATAAATCCAATCCATTTTTATCCAAATCCAACTTATCTTGATTTTGACAAATGTTTGGTATACACTTTACACTTGCTTATGGAAAACATCTTGACATGGGTCACTATCATTGATCCTATCCTACCCAACATTATCTGAGCCATGAGGCATTGTCCAAAAGAGGCATACTCTATCCAAACATGCTATCTTATCACAAGATAATCCATCATTGCTAGACACTGGGGGAAAGTACTTACATATTTCTTCAAAATAAATCTTGATCTATGCCTTCTAGCTCACATTGTGATTTAGGCATTGTCCCAACAACAAGCTGTACCACATGGTACCCTTCCCAATTTGTCCCACCAACAAGGTATACCACCAACGCACTATTAGGGTAACCTTCAAAACAATTCATTCCAACAAGGTATCCCACCAATGCACCACCAGGGTAACCTTCAAAATAATTCATCCCAAACAACAAGGTGTACCACCAATGCACTACCAAGGTAACCTTCAAAGATACCAACAATGTGGATTATTCCTTCACTCAAAAATACTAAGATATCAACAGTTACTTGAACCCTACAACTAGTTCAAGTAAGATTTTTCCCAATATATCCTCTAGAAACAAAAGTGGAATATCAATCCAAGTTGTCAACATCTTACACCCTAGGCAAGAGGGTAAAAATCCAAAAGAATAGAAAAAGGATAAAAAGTACAAAAAAATCAAAAAGCAAGAAAAATGGTAAAGAGAAATAAAACATTCCTTGAGTGAAAACCACTTTGTGGTGCTCCTAGAACAAGTACCGTAGTGAAAACTTGGCAAACAGGTGCTATGTTTGAATAAGACCTACATCATTATCTATCGGTACTATCCACAACATCCTCCCATTTGTCCCATAATAAAACATATTCAACCAACCATGGATTGTTACTGATTAAGGAAAGTAGTCTTGTCTCCAAATGGGGGAAACTTCCTGAAGCTAGTTGTGGGTTAGATCTTGGAACATCCTATCATGGTAAAAAAAAATAAAAAATCAAAAACATTAGAAAAACAACAAAAATAAAAAAACAATTGAAAAATATAAAAACAAACAACATCGTTGGGTTATTCCTTCACTCAAATAGTCTAATATATCAACATTTGCTTGAACCTCACAACTAGTTCAAGTAGATTTCCCACAACATATCCTCTAGAAACAAAAGTGGAATATCAATCCAAACTATCAAATGTTGTTATCCAAAAACAAGTTTACGCTTTAAGTCAAACAGTTGAACTACGTGGTCTCTGCATGTACAATGTAGGCAAGGCTTAATAGCCCTTGAGACCCTAGGTCAGTCCCATTAGGTTTCTATCATGATTTATTTTCAACAGTCAAAAAATCAAAATCCAAAAATAGTAAAAAATTCAAAATCCAAAAACAATCAAAATTCAAAATCCAAAAAAATGTTAAAAATGCAAAATCCAAAAACATTCACAAAATAAAAAAGATCAAAAACATTTAAACCAAGCGAACTACGAGCCTCTGTGTGTACAACATAGGCAAGGCTTATCTTTGATGAGCCCCTGAGGCCCTAGGTTAGTCCCCTAAAAACAACAAAAATAGCATCATCAAAACTAAAAAAAATCAAAAAGTCCTATCTCGTCATCGCCATCCACAAAAAACAAGTCACCCATAATAAAAAAATGTCACACTCACCCTTTGACAAAACAAACAAACAAATAAACAAACAAAGCAAACATCAACAAAGTTAGAACTTTCAAGCAAACAATCACACAGATCTGGCTATAAATAGACAAAACAATACCAAAGTATCAACTACCTATCTTTTTGACAAGCCCCAACAACATCTTGAGATATGCCTTAACGGATCCATTCCTATGATAGACATGATCAATACCGAATAATAGCCCCACCCCAAACAAGATATGGCAAGTGATACTGCAACTTTGTTTTATCTTTTTATAGTCTTATCTTTTCAATTTACATTATTGACTCATTCCCAAGATCTCTCGAGGATGTCCATAAGGATTTAGGGAAGAAGGAATGGGGGAAATTGAGTGTCATTTCGATTTGCTGTTTGTGGATATATTTTTTATACTACTATGGAAAATACTTGCTTTGTTTTGTGTGTGGAATTCGTTTTGGAGCATTTTGTGTAGCAGTGACATGTTAGGTTCTTAATACCTCTTGAGTTACTGGTTCGACATGTTTTAAAGCTTCTCACCCATACACTCTAATAGGGTTTTCATATGTCTGGTATGAGCAAGAATACTCTTTTTTTGTAGAGTCAAAGTCCACATAATAGATACAAAGTCACCTTGGTCATTAATACCTTGGTGCATTGTATTTGTTTGCTACATCAAATAGGATTGTTCAAAACTGCAAAGCCTCCAAGTAAAGCGAAAGCAACTCATCAACTACTAACAACATAACATTTCTATCTATCATTAGGTATTTCTTCTAACTAACATCCATCTTGCATAGCAATATCATTAGTACCATATCCATATTGCATCCACAATGTCGTCAATACATATCATGATGATAATAAACCAATAAAAACATCATGTGTCATGTATGGGGCATACATCCATCATATAGATAATCCATCCTAAACATCATATATCACAATGGTATATCGATCATTCATAATAAAACATCATATGAAACAAAGTATGATTCATCCATCCACATCATATGCATACATCAAAAAAGTACAAAAACATATATAAACATACCTCATCATACATTGTCACCCATAGTCATCACATGAAACATAATGATTCCAAATCGAAGAAGGTATATCATATATATATCATCATCATAAAAGGGAGAATGCCATAATACATCATCATCAATGAAACAAAGTGTGATAGGATAATACAAAAGCATAACATAAATACGAGGCCTCGACTAGGCCGATGAATATATATACAAAAAAATGTCTGCAACATGTATCTGAACAACAACATAATAAAGATCAAGTACACTGCCCAACAAAATGGGAAACACTCTATAGAATAGGTTTTAGACCACCATCTGGATCTGGCTGTCTAAAAAAATGACCACCTGCAATCATTTTAACTCACAATATTAGGGTTTCACTCTGAACACACAAAATGACACAAAAATGATGAAAAACTAGACTTAGGGTTGCAAACAGCAAAAACTGAGCCAAAAAAAGGAAAAAGCTAGCAATATTTAGCAAATGAAAAGATTCAGAGCAAATGCTACTTACAAATGCAAGGGTTTAAAGAAAGTGCACAGGCTTAGAGAAAATGCTACTTGCAAATGCAAGGGTTTAAAGCAAGTGCAAAAGTTTAGAGCAAATGCTAAAATCAAATGCAAGGATCTAGAGCAAGTGCATAGGTTCAGAGAAAATGCAACTTGCAAATGCAAGGGTTTAAAGCAAGTGCATAGGTTTAAAGTAAATGCTAAAATCAAATGCAAGGATCTAGAGCAAGTGCATAGCTTTAGAGCAAATGCTCCTCCCTTTTAGGATGGTGACACCTCAACATTTTATCTACTAGTTATTAATTAATTAAACTCACTTTATTTACTTAAGCAAGATCAATAAAAGTGTAGGAAAAACCTAAGACTAAGGAAAAATAATTAATCCACTAGGAAAATAAAAACCTACACTAACAAGTATTTATGTATATGTAATTATGTGTATGTATTTATATATATACATGCATACTATATTTATTTGTTTATTTGGATATATCTCTATAAACAAAATATTTTTAAAAATTAACAAAATTAAAAATAGAAAATATAAATATTTTAAGTATAAATTTTAAATCTATAAACAAGTAGTTTTTGCATTAAGAACAAAAAATTGTTGAAAAAATGTAGAAAATCTAACAAAATAATATAATAAAAATAACCATTGTAAATATATAAAGTGTAAATTCTTATTAATTTTTTAAGTTGATAAAATAAGTCAATTTTTATCTTCTGAGCTAATAAATGCATATGAATAGTTATGAAATTTGTAGAACTTCTATACATAACATCTAGAGTAAATTATGTATGAATTGCCTTGTGAAATATATGTATAGGCTCTTTTCTCTAAAGGATTCATTTAAAAAAAAATATGACAGTATTTTATTAGAGTGGTTGGATTTGAATTTCAATTGTAAGAAATATCTTATTATTTTTTTAATTTTAAGTGTATTTAATTTTAATAGCTGAGTTTGGTTTGAAAATTTGTGTAAATTTTTTTGATTGATTTGTTGTAAATTTTCAAGTTTATTTGTTTTCAAATTTTGTGAGAGAACCTTACACCATTATGTCAAGTGAGTGTGAGAGAAAGTATAAATAAATGTGCACCCAAAGTAGAGGAGATGCAAATTTATTTATGATACCTTAGGGACCATAAAGTGATCATGTGAATGTTTAATTCAAACCTAAATGACTTTTATAGCCTACATTATAAGTAATTAATTGAAAAATTATTTTCAATTTTCAAAGACTCTTTTAATTTAAACAAGTATATTTTACTATAACCATATTCTATTACAAAAAAATCACCTTCAAAAATATAATTACACATCGATGGGCACTCAGTTTACTGACAATGTCATTGTTGTAGACACCTATATGCCGTTGAGTTCAAATCACAATACAAAAATATATAATTACACATGTATATGTACATATATATTGATATTTTATTAAATTTTATTATTATTGTTTTCAATAACATTTTTTTAAATATATTTAACTAATGACTTAAATATATCACACCACCTATTAAGTCATCTCCCCTTAATGATAATAGCCTACAAATCAAGGTATATTAGAAAAATATTCTCCCTCTTTCCATAGGGGGGTTAAATGTACTTAGAGGAGAGGGGTCAATAGTTGGACAAGATTCTATGTTAGTATATTACTCATGATTATGAGATTTAGTGTTGGAACATATTTATACTATATAGTATCAATAATTATTTCGCATGTAAATCAATCGATGATGAAATGTTTGTCAAGATGGTCCCTTACATTAACATGTGAGAACTTATAAATGTCATATAAAAAAGTCATAAATGCATTCAATAACAAGTGTAATAATTTTTTTTCTTTATATAAAGTATGGTAACTATTTAATATAAGGGTGGCATTTATAAATAAGGTGTTAATATAAAGAGGTATTGTTATTATGTGTACAAATATTGTTTTGTGTACAACTACTCTGAACAACAATACATATGCATTGTACTTCATAGTATATATTTTTCCTCTTAACAAATAAAAAATACAAGTACAATAAATACCTTGCATTTTTTCATGAAATGTGGAAAGTTGTGAAAAAGTTTTAAGATCATTTAAAGTTGAATATAAATTGCATTTTAAATAAGAATATGTTATTTTCTAATACAAGTTGTATTTAAATAAGAATATATGATTTTTCTAACAAAAAATATTACTTTGTGTTCAAATATTATGTCATTTTTGTTGGGTATAAATGTTAGAGGTAACAAGATTTATGGATAACGTATATAAGTTATATTTTAAATAAGAATATGATGTTCTTTTGACAAAATATGATTTTTTTTGTTCAACTATGGAGATTCTATGATAAAGTTTTGGTCAAATCATTAAATATCATTTTAAGAACATTTCTTCCTATGTGTTGACACCTCCAAACCTTAATTATAGATAGAGAATAGTCCATGTCACATTTTTAAAGAAAATGAGGTCCATGTAAGTTGACATGATTGCAAAATTAGCTCACGTGACTATCAACCTCTCGCCACTAATGACTACATGACAAAGAGGCAAAATGTGGGGTTGATTTCCTAGCAAAGATCACAAACATTAAATTAGGAATTTGATTTAAGATGATCATAGATTATGTTGAGTTTTTTGCATCAAGGTGTTTCGAAAATAATTAATTATGAATGTGTTCAAATTGATCCTATTTTGGATTAGTGTAATACCTCCGCGGTCGTTGTTTTGGACTTGTGTGTGTGTGTTTCATTGGTTACTGAGTTATTTGATTGTGTGGAAAATATAATATGTTAGTAATCATGTTTAAATAATTAATTAAATCATAAATGAAATTGCAAGGTTATTTAAAATATAATTAGGAATTAAAATAATAATCAATTAAATCAAATCAAATGATTTAGAACAAATGATCAATCAAACTAATTCGTTAAAAGTAAAAGTGATATTATTAGATAAATTGATTTAAATTGTTATGAACAAGTAATCTTGAAAAGATAATTATTATAATAAGAAATTTAATGGATACTTATTTAGAATCTTGCAAATGGTTGATTTTAATTATTCTAATGTGGAAGTAATTAACAAATAGTGTATTGTGAAGATAATGAATATATATTCAAATAGAAGTTCATTTTTGAGGATTTAAATTTATTTAATTTTTTATCAAATGCATGATAAAAGAAAATGAAATGTAATGCTTGAAAAGGAAACAAAAGGAATTAAAGGGATTAAATATTATTTGGATTTATTTCTTGAGTTGTGACTTTTGGTTTTCACTGGAGAATATGAAGAATAAACAAATATAAAGCTCCATCTTTTGTGGATTTGAAGGTAATTAAATTTCATTTTTGGAGATGTGACCTCTGGTATTCACGGGAAGAGGAAATTGAAGGGATTCATGGGAATGGATTTTAAGAGGGGGTTTCTTTGTTTGAGGGGATGGCTTTTGGAATGCTGGAGAAATTTCTTTTCCAATCAATTTTCTGTCCTTAGTTCTTTTCGGTTTGTGGAGAAATTGGTGAAGAGGAAGGAGGATTCAGATCAGTTGCTGGAAGATTTGCAGCAAAAGAAATTGATACAGCAAAAGGATCAAAGCTTCTTCAATCTTCTGCAAGCGAAGGACGCCAGGTTCCTTCTTTTAATTTATTTACCCTCTGTTAAAATAGGGATTTGTGCTTGTGAATGAAATTTGTATTTAAGATTGAAAATTAGGAAGAAAATTTACTGGGGTTACAGTTTAATCAAAGGAAATTGGGGATTGTTATTAGATTGATGAAATTTCTGGGGTTTCTGGGTTGTGGCTGGTTATTTTAAAAGAGGGGTTTTAATTGAAATCTGGGAATTAAACAACATGCTGTTATTTCATTTTGTTTTAAAAATTTTTGTCATTGTTTTGAAAACAATTACCTCTCCTCGAATTTTCTGGTTTATGTATATATATATATTTCCTTAGAAAACTTTTTATTTCTATCATGCACAGTGAATTTCCTGTGAACAGTAATTCTCTGTTACTGTTATTTTCGAACCTCTGAAAATATATATATATACCTATATTTATATATATATATATATTAGATATATATATATATATACATATATATATATATATTTATAATTTTTTTTAATCAAATGAAAATTTGTATGGAAATTTGAAATTGTGAAATCCCGTCGCACTGTTCATGCCAGTTGATTTCATTGTTTTTATTTCATATGTATATGTATATAGGCTGTGTGGGGGACGGCCTCGGCCGTACCCACCACACCCCCTTTGGCGCAGGCGGTACCGGCGGTACCGTGGACAGTCTACAGACTATCCACAGTAGTCCTTTGGACTGCCGTGTGCAGTCCGTAGACTGCCCATGGCCGGCGGGGTCCGGTTTCCTTTACGGCTGTGTTGGGATTAAATTCCCATTGGAATTTTAATATGGTTAAAACATAATGTTTAATATGCGATTTTAATATATGTTTTCTGTGCGGATTTTTATTTGATATATATATATATATATGTATATATATATATATATATGTATATATGAATATTTGTATATATGTATATCTATATATATATATATATCAGAGACATATATATATATATATATATATATATATATATATATATATATATATATATATATATATATATATATATATATATATATATATATATATATATATATATATATATATGTTGTAGATATATATATATATATATATATAAAGATTAATTTATTAATTCTGGTTGTAGTATTATTTAATCAATTTTTCTGTTATTCAAGAAGAAAATATATCTATACTGTTTTAAATCTGTTTAATCGATATTCTGTTGATTTAACTGTTAGCAAACAAATGCATCAATATAATCTGTTTTGATTAAAATTATATTTTCTGTAATTTATCTGTTATCTAGAAAATAGATATTTAGATTCTATTTCTTTTCTAATTAAAAATAAAGCAGGAATTTTTACAAGGAAAATATTAGTAAAATAGAAAGAAATCTGTTTTATTGATTTGTTAAATTACAACTTGGAAAGGATATTGTTAGCAAAAGAAAAATCTATTACGAAAGTAAAACAACATTGTTCATTTCATTCTTGTTTAAATGTGAATATTTTGGGAATAGAATTTATTATGGGATTAAATAAGTTGTTCTTTTTATATTTCATCTTGTAGTATTGTTGGATTCGTAGAACAGATCTTTTCTCTTTTTACATTCCCTCCTCAAAAAGAATTAAAATAAATATAAATGCGTAGTGGTTTTTAAACGTAATTGTGTGTGTAAATTTATTTAGATAGATTTAAGATTTTAAGGTGGTAAGTTCTAATATGTAGTTTATGTATGTAGAGTATTGTTATTATTGTCATTTTTAAGTATAGACAATTGGTCTTAAATGGTTTTCACAATTAATTTAAATTTTGGAAGTGAATGTTAAGTTAGTATGGTGAAGGAGGAAATTTTAAATGTATGGGTATGATTAGTGTTTGATTAGGGTAATCTTGAATTGGGTAGTTTATTGATGAAATGGGATTGTAGTCTTTTGAAAACTGATTTCCTTTATATTCATTTAATGGTTGATTTGTAAGTTCTCTTTATGGATAAGACTTTTAGAATACTTGTGATGGTTATCATGAATTGTTTTAGCATGGGGAAGTTGTAAAGTTATTTAGTTCTGGTCGTTAATTGATTGGTTAATAAATATTGTTCTCGATTGAATTGTTGGTTGATGTTTATGATTGAGTATTTAAGGTGTTCTTAAATTTGGTGCCTTGGATGTCTGGTTGCATGCTTTTACCTCTGTTGTTGAAGGATTGTTCCATGTTGGTGTGAATGCCGTTGGAGATTAACTTTGATTCAAGGAATCCTTTGTCATTTAAATTTTGTTGCAATGTAATTGGGAATTTGTATTTTGTTGATGAGTGGTGGGAAGTTGATCTTCTTGGATTTCTGATCTATTTTGTATCAAAGTTGTTTATGTGGTTTGGATGGGGTGGTTGATCTTATTTTAATGTATTCACTCATTATTTTTGAATTGAAAATTAGATCTGGTGGCCTTGCAATTATTGTTGTCATTGCTATGTTGTTTTTATGAAAGTGATTTGCGTACCATCATAAGGGGGTTCTTGTGAGGAGAAAATTGAGGTCTCCCATGGAATGCCTAGTTGGTGGCTTTTGGTTTCATTTAGTGATTTCGTGAATTAAAGGTTGATTTTCTTTTGCGTTTTCCTATTTGAGGTGACGCCATTGTTAATTTGTAGATGGGTCTTGATGAATCTTTCCTTGTTATGGCTTTTTCTGATTTACTCTCATATTTGAGGAAATTTTATCCTTGTGTTGAATTATTGGAGAAATACTCATGTTGCTTCACTTTACCTTTGTTTATGGGTTTTCATTCTTTTGGCTTCCAGAGGCTTGAGATGATTGATAATTGATGTTCTCTCTCTTTATGGGCCCTTGATGTGGCAAGTGTTTTGGTTTCATGATTTTAAAAGGGTTGTACGAAATTTGTTGAGACTTGGAAATTGTATTTATAGTGAGATGGGTAATGCCTCGCATGCTTCTCAGTTGTGATATAATATTCTTGTTATGTTGTACAACCCTTGGTTTCTTGGTTTTATGTGGTTGGGTCTCTAGGGAGAGTGGCTCCTCGTGGGGGCCTGGCGCCCCGCTTAAGGGGAAGAGCACAGGATAACCCACGAGTGAGTTTGTAATTAAGTGAAAACCTAATAATTAACTTAGGAGGGTTGGGTAGTAATATCATTATAAGATTAATAAAATGGATGCCTCATCTTCATTAGTGCTTTCGCAGACTAATGGAAGGCTGAGAAGGCCGTGGTTGGCAAGGTCGTGACCTCGTCTTCACGAGAGGTCTACGGCTCCGCATGAGTCACCCTATGGACCGGCGCCTCCAGTTGGGAGGAAGAGCACAAGACAGCCATAGATGGGACCGGCGCCTCCAGTTGGGAGGAAGAGCACATGACAGCCCATGTAGGACTATGCGATGACACTCTCCCCTAGTTGCCCATGTGTTTTACTTTATTGTGTACCTCTGGAAGTAGGTTGTGGGAGTTGTTTTAGATTGTTGTTTGAATTGATTTAAATTGATTTATGATTATTGTTTTAATACATCTTTAGTATGTTTTGTGGTCTTGTATGATCTCATTTATATTTGATTTACGATCTTGTATCTTATGATACTGTGATATGATGTTATTGTGTTGTTTAATTGCAATTTGGAATTGTATTATGTTTAGTTGATTTGGAAGTGTTTCATGATCATCCTTTGGTTACTTGTTACTGGTCATTGCTTTGATTTATGTGATGAGATGTATGATTTTAAGTTATTTTAATGACTCTTGGTTGTTGTTGATTATGTCATTGTAATCCTTGAGTTTTATGATACTTTTGTATGTTGTTGAGTCTTGTGGTTTCCGTGTTTGGATGTTCTTGGTTGAGGACTCTTTCTTGTTAGCTCCTAGCACGGGGGGTGGGTCTTTGGACTCACATGGTCAGGTGGAATGTGCTAAGCACCCCATTGGGTCCCCAGTCGAGGATCGAGAGGTGCGGATTGGTGCGGTTGCAGCGACTCCAGAGTTGTATCCATCTTGGAGCTAGTTTTCATCTGTTTATTTGTATTATGTTATCTTATGTATGGTTTCCATTTATGTTTGGAAACACTCTTGTATCATTGTACCTTTAGAACATTGTACTATGATGTATTGTTAACTCGGTGTGGTTATTGGCCATGGCAGTTGTTATTCATTGGGTTGAGTTAATTATTTATATGTTGTATTTATATACTCAAATGGTTTCTTATCAATGATTATCATGTATATGTTATATTTGTTAATGTTTATTTTGTTATGGATTATATCTTTGGATTTTATTCTTTATTATTGTTGTGTGGATCTCAGTCTCGTAATGACTCTTCGTGTACCCCAAGGGATGTATGTGTTAGTGAATCTGCTTAAATGGAATTCATGTCATGACTTAATGTGTAATACATGTATGTTATGTTTACTTAAAAAAAAATAAAAAATTGTGATGTAATTATTATGTATTTGTCCTTTGGGGTTCACACGTGTATGCTATAAATTAGATTGGGGGGAGAGTTTTTACATCAACGTTGCGGACCACACTTTGTGTGATCCACACTCTATGATCCATCATCAAAATAATCGAAGAGACATTATTGTGTAACTTTTACGAATGTGTTGAAATTGATCACTACATATGTATGTACAATTTGCATATAAAATTGTATAAATAAGTATTTTTCACATTAAGAATAAAATTTGTTGAAAAATATGAATTTTTATACAACTATACATATGTATGTATAGTTTGCATATAAATTTGTATAATTTTATTAATACATTTAGACAAAATTGTGTAGACCTTAAAATGTAAAAAATATAATAAAAGAATATATAAAATTTAAATATATCCATGTTGTAAATATATTGTGTAAATTCTAAATTTAAAATTTGTTTTAAAAGTTGATAAAAATAATAATTTTTAACTTCTAAGCTAATAAATGCATTTAATTAGTTATCAAATTTGCATAACTTCTATAGAAAGCACTTAGAGTAAAAGATGTATGGATTTCTTTGTGAAATATATTTATAGGCTCTTTTCTCTAAAGGATTATTTTTAAAAAATATGATAGTATTTAATTAGAGTGGTTGGATTTGAATTTCAATTGTAAGAAAATATTTTATTTTTATTTTTATTTTGAGTGTATTTAATTTTAATAATTGAGTTTGTTTTGAAAATTTGTGTAAATTTTTTAATTGATTTATTGTATATTTTCAAGTTAATTTGTTTTCAAATTTTGTGAGAAAACCTTACACCATTATATCAAGTGGGTTTGAGAGCAAGTATGATTAAATGTGTACCCCAAAGTAGAGGATATGCACATTTATTTGTGATACCTTAAGGACCATAAAATGATCATGTGAATGTTTAATTCAAATCTAATAAATTGTGTGTCATTGAAAAACTATTTTGAATTTTTAAAGACTCTTATAATTTAAAGAATTATATTTTATTTAACCATATTCTCTTTAACTTTTTTTAGGAGCAAAAATATAATTACATGGTTGGTGGGGGTATGGTTAGTAGGTTTATTAATTTTTATTAATTTAAAATTCAACTATTTTTTTTAATTATATTTAAATAATGACCTAAATACATCACACCATCTATTAAGTCATCTCCCCTTAATGATAATAACCTATGAATTAAGGTGTATTAGAAAAAACTTCTCCCTCTTCCCATACAAAATTAAATATACTTAGAGGAGAGGGGCTAAGAGTTGGGCAAGGCTCTATTGTTAGTAAAGTACTTGTGATTATCAAATTTAGTCTTGGACATATATTATCAATAATTATTTCACATGTAAATCAACAAACGATCAAATGTTTGTCAAGATGGACCCTTATATGAACATGTGAGAATTGATAAATATCATATAAAAAAGTCATAAATACATTCATTAACAAATGTAATATTTTTTCTTTGCATAATATATCATAATTATTCAATATAAGTGTATCACTTATAAATAAGGTGTTAACATAAAAGATATTATTTTTGATTAGAGGTAAAATATGGGTTTTAAAGGGGATCAAAACCCTTTACAAAAAAAAGCAACTGAAACTAAAGAAAATATCACTAAGCATTAATCAGCCCAACAACAATGAACCAACAACAAAAAGTTAGCAAAAAAGGAGGACCCCAACTAGCAGCACTACATGTTTTTTAGAATATCTGCCGCCTCCACGTCGCTCACCACAGCCTTCTGAGCATCATCCAACACATCAGGCATTTCTTTACCAAAAGCCCCAACTTGAGCTTTAGTATTGTTTCTAGTTCTAGCACCAAGTCCATCTATATTCACCTCAGTAAGCAAAACATTACCCTTCTCCCCACCCTTCTCAACAACACCCTTCTCCTCCATCAGCTTACCGGCAGCATCAATCTCTTTAGCATGAAAAATTTCTTTACGCTTCTTGGCACTAACCACAGGAGAAGTCACACTAATAGAATCAAATTTAACAACAAATTTAGACACCTCCCCACCCCTTATCACAGTAGCCCAAATTTTCTTCATTTGATCCTCAAGGGTAAGGATTCTACCTTCCAGGTTTTGTTTCATCTTAAGAGTTTCCTCTGCCACAATGTTTAATGAATCAAACAATTCATCTATCTGGTTCTAGGCAGAGGACTCTTCAGCCTTACTCATCACACCCCTAACTTTGAGATTAGTTTTATTGAGTTCATGAAAACACCATTTAAACAGTTTGAACCAAATAATGGAACCCTCACGATAAGTTCCCAACACATCAAACATTTCTTCTCTATCAATATTAAAAGCCCCCTTCCCCAAAGCATCTTCCTCCTTAGAGGAGCTAACCTTATTCTAATCGGAAAATATTTCCTTACCTTTCCCTGCAACAATTGGAGTCTTGATTTTGCGAATGGAAATCACAATCTCCTCCACCACAACCTTTCTTTTCTTCAGCCTCACCAATTCTACATCCTGGGTATCCACAACAGTCAAACCACTAGCAGCCCCAATCTTACCTTTTAGTTGCAAGTCTAGGTTAACACTCAGAGAATCATCATCATACAACCCACCTGTTATAGTGAGATGAAAGTCCCTCTCCAATACTTGACTTGCAGTCCTTAGAACCTATTTCTTCCTGCTTCCCTCCTCCAACTCCTTCTGCTTGGTTACAGGGGGCGAAGAAGCCTCACAATACAAATCATTCTTCTCCTTCACACCTCTACTCGGCAAATCAACAACCACCTCATCACTACAAGTCACATAACCCTCACTAGCACACGAATCCCCTTTTTTTTCCTTTCCCACAACAGGGGATTGAGGACCCACCTCCAAAGAAGCAAGTGAATATGAGACAAAGCCCACATCCTCCTTCGAATCTGAATCTTTTTCCAAAATAAGTTTCCTTTGCTGGTCGGTTCCTCTTCAGAGGCAGTCTCATACTCCTCTGCTGGCTTAGATTGTTTACCCTTCGGGGTAGCAATTGGCTTAGCCACCTCAAAGGTCTTCGCATAATCAGAAATAAGAAGGATTAACCCCATATGTGCAAAACAAGATTTTAAGGGTTTTTCTTATGATCCTTGAGACCCAAATCCAAATACATCAGGAGAGAGTAAGGAAAGGAAATCCTTTTTTTTATGGCAAAAATGATTGAGCAAGATGAAGTGGTATGCATTTACTACTGACAAGCATCCTTCCAAGGTAATAAAACGCATGAGGTATTCTGCAACATCTCCCCATAGCGCCTTAAGAGAGCTTCTTTGGTAGCCTCCACTCCTTGCAGTCCTCAAATCCTTGGCTTCATCCCCCTTGAAGAAAATTTGCATAGCAGTTTGCAACTCCTTTTTATCTCTAAAAACTTTCATACCATCCATGGCCAGACTAGTAATATTAGCTATAAATTCTTCATTGACATCAAACTTCATTTTGTGCAGCTTCAACACCCTATCATTCCATCCTTTAGCAAATAGCGTCATAACTTGAAGATTATTTCCATGTAATTTCTCCAAGTAAGGAGTTAACCCTCCTTTCTCCAACACCTGCTAAACCTCCTTCTTCTTCTTGATAGCTTCGCATGAGAAGGGTTCCGCTTGATTTCTATCTCCACCCACATCGATAGAGTTAGCAAAAAGTAACAGCTTGAGAACCCTAAACTCAGTGAAGGGAAAATTTTGGAAGACAAAGCTATGAGCGCCCATAATCTGTGTGAGAACTGAATTGAGGCAGAGGAGAATAAAGAACATTGATTTCCATTCCCTACGGCTACTAGCCCCCTTACCATTAGCTTGATTCAAATCTGGCTTACCATCCTTTCTCATAATATTCGGCCACGTAAAGAAAGACATGCATGTCGCAAGCCATAATGAGAACTTAAGCAAATTAAAATTGGCAATCATGATTAATAGTTGTTATTGCCTCTATAGGGATATGGTCATTCAAACCCCATTCCCTAACCTCTCTAACTTCAATAATAGCAAAGATGTTTGCTAGACCATTACCCTCTCTCAAAATATGAGAGATGTAATATCCATCAAAAGATTTCAGAATATCAATGGAGTCCCTTATCAAAGACTCAATAGTCCAAGAGGGGGGAGCACAATTTTTCAAATTAGTAATGATATTCAAAGAATCACCCTCCAGCCAAACTTTCTTATAGCCTTTGATTTGTGCCAACTTAAGACCATGATAGGCTGCAGTTGAACATAAAAGATATTGTTATTATGTGTACAAATATTTTTTATGTACAACTACTTAGGTGGCAATATATATGTGATGCACTTCATAATATATGTGTGTCCTATGACAAATACAAAATAAAAGTACAATAAATAATTTGTATTTTATCATGAAATATAAATCAATGTTAAATGGCTTTATGATCATTTAAAGTTAAATATATGTTGTATATTAAATAAGAATGTGTTATTTTTCTAACATAAGTTACATTTTAAATAAGAATATATTTTTTTTAACAATAAATAATAATTTATGTTAAAATATTAGGTCAATTTTGTTGGATATAAATGTTAGAGGTAGCAAGATTTATGGTTACCACATATAAGTTACATTATAAATAAGAATATAATTTTCCTCTAAAAGCAAATGATATTTTTTTGTTCAATTATGGGGACTCTATGATAAATTTTTGGTTAGATTTTTAAAAAATAATTTTAAGAACATATATTCCTATGTGTTGACACCTCCAAACCTTAATTATAGATAGAGAAGAGTTCATACCACACTTATAAAATAAATTATATTCATGTAGCTATAACATGATTGTAAAATTAGCCCACATGACTTCAGACCTCTCACCACTAACATCTACATAAAAAGAAGAAAAATATGGCTTAGTAAAGATTAAAAATATTAAATTAAGAATCATATCCAAATTGATCACTACTGCTTCTCCATTTGATTGTATGAGAGTTTTTACATTGAAATCTTGAATCAGACTCAATAACCCATAAACATTTTAGATCACACTTCATAACCAATCATCATAATGATAAAATTATACTAGAGATATTTTTTCCCTTAGGGTTTTCTCCTCTTCTTTATGAGGTGCATTGTACTTGGGCTTATCATACCTTGTTTCCTAGACCCAATATTTTGTCCCCACCTAAGTTGTGCTTAAAGGGGCGTGTTAGTGTAAAGTTCATGTTTTACCATTATTTATGTAATTTTTTTTACTTTGTAGGTTAACCACTTGCTTATGTGGTGAGTTCGTGGTTAGAAAAGTAGTTATCTTTCAGTTTATTATGAATTTTGAATGAACTTTTCTTTCCATTTTTGGAATGTGGTATGCTCAAAATTTCCTTATATACACATCATTTGATGAATACAATCACATTAATTCAACTTGCAATCTCTTGTATTTGGTTGATTCAATACTAGTATTTTGCTCAATTTTTTATCTACATTTTCAATAACACAATTACAAACATGTGATTCCAAGAGATGTGCAAATGTCATTATGACAATATTACATTAGGAGCTTAAAGAGAAGCTACAAAAGAATGATTCATCAATAAACATGAATGAATGAATGTAATAGTATGAAAACACAAGTTAGGTATGAGTTTATATGGAATTGGAGAGAGGATTGAGGTGCAAAATCTAGCCAATAGAGAGTGACCACCAAGTGATATAAAATAGTAAATGCTCCTCCTTTTTAGGATGGTGACACCTCAACACTTTATCTACTAGTTATTAATTACTTAAACTCACTTTATTTACTTAAGCAAGATCAATAAAAATGTAGAAAAAACTTAGGACTAAGGGAAAATAATTAATCCACTAGGAAAATAAAAACCTACACTAACAAGTATATATGCATATGTAATTATGTGTATGTATTTATATATACATGCATACTATATTTATTTGTTTATTTGGATATATCTATATAAACAAAATATTTTTAAAAATTAGCAAAATTAAATATAGAAACTATAAATATAAAAAATTGTAAATTTTCAAGTTTATTTGTTTTCAAATTTTGTGAGAGAACCTTACACCATTATGTCAAGTGGGTGTGAAAGAAAGTATAAATAAATGTGCATCCAAAGTAGAGGAGACTCACATTTATTTATGATACCTTAGGTATCATAAAGTGATCATGTGAATGTTTAATTCAAACCTAAATGATTTTTGTACCCTACATTATAAGTAATTAATTGAAAAAATATTTTAAATTTTCAAACACTCTTTTAATTTAAATAAGTATATTTTACTATAACCATATTCTGTTACAAAAATTTCACCTTCAAAAATATTATTACATGTTGATGGGCACTCAGTTTAATTACAATGGTGTCGTTGTAGACATTTATATGCTGTCGAGTTCAAATCACAATACAAAATATATAATTACACATGTATATGTACATATGTATTGATATTTTATTAAATTTTATTAATTTATTTTTCCAATAATAATTTTTAAATATATTTAACTAATGACTTAAATACATCACACCACCTATTAAGTCATCTCCCCTTAATGATAATAACCTACGAATCAAAAGGTATATTAGAAAAATCTTCCCCCTCTTCCTATAGGGGGATTAAATGTACTTAGAGGAGAGGGGTGAATAGTTGGATAGGATTCTATGTTAGTATACTACTTGTGATTATGGGATTTAGTCTTGGAACATATTTATACTATATAGTACCAATAATTATTTTACATGTAAATCAACCAATCATCAAATGTTTCTCAGATGGTCCCTTACATGAACATGTGAGAACTTCTAAATGTCATATAAAAAAGCCATAAATGCATTCACTAACAAGTGTACAATAATTTTTTTTCTTTATATAAAATATCAAACCTATTTAATATATGTGTGGCATTTATAAATAAGATGTTAATATAAAGAGGTATTGTTGTTATGTGTACAAATATTGTTTTGTGTACAACTACTCCTGTGGTAATATATATGCATTGTACTTCATAAAAATACAAGTACAATAATATCTTGCATATTTTCATGAAATGTGAAAAGTTGTGAAAAAGTTTTATGATCATTTAAAGTTGAATATAAATTGCATTTTAAATAAGAATATGTTATTTTCTAACACAAGTTGTATTTAAATAAGAATATATGATTTTTTTAACAATAAAGAGTACTTTGTGTTCAACTATCAATCATTTTTGTTGGGTATAAATGTTAGAGGTAACACGATTTATGGATAACGTATATAAGTTATATTTTAAATAAGAATATGATGTTCTTCTAACAATAAATGATATGTTTTGTTCAATTATGAAAACTCTATGATAAAGTTTGGTCAAATCTTTAAAAAATCATTTTAAGAACATTTCTTCCTATTTGTTGTCACCTCCAAACCTTAATTATAGATATAGAATAGTCCATATCACATTTCTAAAGAAAATGAGGTCCATGTAAGTTGACATGATTGCAAAATTAGCTCACATGACTATCAATCTCTCACCACTAATGCCTACATGACAAAGAGGCAAAAGGGGTCAATTTCCTAGCAAAGATCAAAAACATTAAATTAGGAATGTGATTCAAGATGATCACCACTTTTTCTAGATAAGATTACGTTGAGTTTTTTGCATCAAGGTGTTTCGAAAATAATAAATTACGAATGTGTTCAAATTGATCACTACTATTTTGGATTAGATTGCGTGAGGGTTTTCTACATCAACATGCGGATCACACTCTCACACTCTGAGATCCATCATCAAAATAATCGAAGAGACATTGTTGTGTAACTTTTACGAATGTGTTCAAACTGATCACTACTGTTTTGGATTAGATTGGGGGAGAGTTTTTTATATCAGCGTTGTAAATCACAGTCCATGATCCATCATCAAAATAATCGAAGAGACATTTTTGTGAACCTTTTATGAATGTGTTCAAACTGATCACTACTCTTTTGCATTAGATTGGGGGAGAGTTTTTTACATCAATGTCGCGGATAACACTCCATGATCCGTCATCAAAATAATTGAAGAGACATTTTTTGCGAAACTTTTACAAATGTGTTCAAACTGATCACTACTGTTTTGGATTAGATTGGGGGAGAGTTTTTTACATCAACATTGCAGATCACACTCCATGATCCATCATCAAAATAATCGAAGAGACAATTTTTGTGAAACTTTTACAATGTGTTCAAACTGATCACTACTGTTTTGTATTAAATTGAGGGAGAGTTTTTTACATCAACGTTACAAATCATGTTCCATTATCCATCATCAAAATAATCGAAAAGACATTTTTGACATTTTTGCCAGCACTCCGAGCTGTGTAGAATGAGCGAGCAGTCTACGCGTTTGAAATGTATTCTGAACATCAATGCCTGTACGTCACTTTTACGATTAAACCCAAAGCTCCCTACGGAATTTCAGCCGACCAAGTATACCGCAGTACCGTATTGTTTCGGCCAGTGCAGAGCAGCACCCCTAGAGTCATTTCACGAAGACCGCAGGGAGATGGTAAGGGCACCGATCTAACGAAAGGACGTCAGAAATTTGAACTTGTTTTGTAAATGCCCACGTAAGAAAACAACGCTAATGTAAACCACCACACGGTGGGGCCGAGAAACCTACAAAATACAGCAGTGGCGGTCGTTGGTGGTGGTTCGCGCCAGCTAAGCAAGGTCGGCGGGTAGGTGGAGCCGCCGGGTAGTAATGCAGGGGGCAAGGTAAGAAATTAAAGAGGGTGGCGCAGGGGGCAAGCTAAAACTTTAAAGAGGGTAGCGCGGGCGGCCAGTGGTTAGCAGAGTGCCCCACCATACAAGGCGGGGGTGTAAAGCCAGGCTGTAGGGGGCCACTGTAAGTTATGCAGAAGGGAGCCCTGCGCCTCTGGACAAAGCGGATTCTTTTTCGTGTTAATTTTTATTTTGCAGAGCCGTACGTGCAGGCAGAGTTACAGGTCATGGCTGTACAAGGTTTGATGAATTGTAAATTAATGCCCTTTATCATTAATATGAATATTAATTCATGTTGATAGTGTCATGAAGTCTCTGTTGTAATTAAAATATTGTCAGATATTTAAAAAAAAAATCTATATAATTAATTGTTTTAAAAATAATCTATTTTATTATAAAAAATATAAAATAAAACAGTTCTTCAATGTTGGCATTGGTATATTGTGGTGTCATGGTTATTGGTATCAAAGTTTAAACTTTATCGAAACATTATTGTTAAGCAATTATGTTGGGGAAAAGAATCTTGGAAAAATAAAATATCAAAGAGTCATAAACCAAAACATAGTCAAGGTATATTTTAAACAAGGTCACGTTGTTGTGAAGTTCTTGCCAAATGCTAACAGGGTGGTTTTGTTCCTTGATTTGCAGGAAATTTGAGAGTAGTTGGGCTTTGATTGGATTGACAAAATAGCAATTGATAATTATATTCTCAAAGTAGTTTTGTTTGACAATATAGATAAATAAATGAATGACTAGGACATAATTGATTAGAATAGATATTTAGGTGAATTAAATAAGCAATTTATTACTTAAATTATTGGTGTGCATTGATAGTAACTACTATTGGTAGGACATAGTTGATGAAGATAGGTATTTAAGTGAACTAAATAAGCAATTCATCATTTAAGTTATCATTGTGCATTAATAGTGACTATTATTGTATTGGTTGATATGCATTAGAATAACTTAAGTAAATTGTATATGTAAAAATAGTCTTCTATATTCTTAAAGACTAGAAAATTCCAAGCATTAGATTTTGTCAATTCATTTACAGCTATAGATTCAAGTTCATGTGTCAATACACTTTCATAGGTGCAAAGATTAAGCTTTTAAATGCAAATCTAAAATAGAGTAGAACACCAACAATTTGTAGATTCTAAAATAGTTAGTTGATCAAACCCTAAAATTTTAACATTAACTTTCCCATCAATATTAACTTGTTGTGCTTTAAACATTGAGTATTTTATGTCATCAACCTCTTTTATTGAGGTGTGTAGATGTATCTTATGCAACATAGCATCACTTTCATCGATTGGAGTGCTTGCAAATATCAGAAAACCCAAAAGAATCTCCAAGAAAAACTAGATTAAAACATAAAAAAGTTTTACATTAAGTGTCATGATTGAAAGATGTCCATATCATATGTATTAAAATCCCTCAACAAAATTTGAGGGAAAGAATTTTTTTTGCAAAGACTTGGATGTGTATGGGCCTCTTAATGAATTAGTTCTTTTCAAAAAAATTGAAAGGATTAATCCTAATTGTAACCCCAACCATGATTCTAACCCTAAATGAAACCATAATTTTAACTCTAATTCTATTCCTAATCATAATTCTAAGCATAATTTTAGCTATAATCCTACCTCTAACCCTAATTATAACCCTCACTTTTAACCTTGACCCTAATCGTAATTGTAATCCTAATTATAACTTTTATTGTAACCCTTAGAATCATAATTCTCATTCTAATTATAACCCTAACCCTAATTCTATTGTAAAAATGATTGCAACCCTAATTCTAACCCTAACCCTTATCCTAATTGTAAGCCTAACCCTAACCTTTATTGTAATCCTAACCCTAAGTCTACTCCTAACCATAATTACAACATTAATTCTAATCCTGGGCTTTAATTCTCAACCTAACCCTAATTTTACCCCTAACAATTAAGATAATTTTTTGAAGTGTGATTAAGAGGATCATTTTTTTTTTGTAACCCTTATTCTAACATTAATTTGAATTCTAACCCTAACTCCAACCCTTATTCTAACTTTATCCTAACCCTATTTTTAATTCTAATTCTAATAATAATCCTAACCCTAACTCTAATTTTATCCCTAATTCTAACCCTTACACTAGTTAACCCTATTTCTAAACCTAATCATAATTATAATGATTTTAGAATAATTATAATAATTAATAATAATCAGGGCTCTAGAATTATACTTTAATTAATTTATAAAACTAAGGTTATAATTAATTTATTTGATATACAAACTCTAACAAATAATTATTTAATTAAAAATTTAAATAATTATAAATTAAGATTATGGCTATAATATAATTGATTAAAACATCTATAGTTATTTTATAATTATTTTAAATTTTAAAATAATAATTAAAAACTAGAATTATATATATTCTAACCCTAAATTTAAATAATTATATAATTTCAATTCAAAAAAATCACACTAAATTATTTAATTCAATTTTAATTAATTATAACCTTAATCATAATTTAATTAAAAAATTATATTATTATAATTCTAAATTAATCTATATAATTATAATTATAATAAACTAATTCTAAACCTAATTCTTAATTATTAATATTTTCAAATTATATTTATATTTATGTAATATTAATTATAACATTCACCCTAATAAACTATTTTAATATATTAGATTATAAATTTTTTATTATATCTCAATATATTTTAACTTTTAAAAATATATATTTTT
>VDFB02361202.1:0-42983 GCA_007258455.2 Sequoia sempervirens | reverse complement strand
ATATATATATATATATATATATATATATATATATATATATATATATATATATATATATATATATATATATATACATTTACATAATATATATATATAAATGCAACCTTAAACAAAAGGAAAAAATGAATTTTAAACAAAGAATGACTTTTAAATCTGAAGTCCCACGCAACATTGTACTACGTACCTCCCATAGGGGAGGCCGTAGCCCACATGGGTGCATCCAACAACCTCGGTTGCTGTGCATAGCTTGTGGTTTACGTGCAGTACCACTAGGGGCCGGGGATTGGTATGGTGGATACTGAGCATGCCCCCCCATAAATAATTTTTGTTTTCCTGAACATAAAATGGGGGCTTCCTAAACAAGCAATGGACCTTCCTTAAAGAAATGTGTGTTGGGAGAAAATGCAAAATGCATGAGCATAGAGAAGGCATGTGGAACCTTGGGAGGAGAGCCTCGAAGCAAGATGGAGGGAACATGCAAGTGGTCGGTGTAAACTAAAATTCCATAAGCTTTGCTAGTACCCTTCTAGCTTACACCAAAATGGGGCTTCAAATAAATTGTGGTCTTATATCCTAGCATGCATAAAATATACAATGTATATTAATTATGTTGATATATACTTAATTGTGTAGGGAAATGAATGTCAAATGTAAAAACCTAAGTGGGTTTATTAGTATTATTAATTTAAAGCATTTAGGTTATCTTGGGTAAAAATGTAATTGAGCCATAAGAGATTTTTATTTTTTATTTTTTTTTATCTCAAATAGTTCCCTCTTTTTTTTTTATGGACATCGAATGATTTTAGAAAGGTTAATTTATTGCTAAGATTACTTCTCTATAATTATTCACCCTAGTTTGCTTCATGCATTCATAATTTATCCTCTCAATTCTAATTTAGAGAATGTAGTTAAATTTTTAAATTATAAATTTGTTAGGTGTGAAGTAAATATATGTTAATTGAGAACCCATAAATTATTTCTCTTTAACCTACAACTATACTTATAATTCCTTTGAACTAAAATATTCTCTCGCCATGGTATTTATCACCTCCATTAAATTTTGTAACCTTAATCTATTTGGTTATTAATTTAATTTTTTAAAATTCCTTTGAATTACCATGGTGAATCAATTTTAATTTAATTAATTCAATTAAACAAAGCCATATAAACTATTAAGTTCTTCACAAATTTAATGATATCATAACCAATGAAATATGAGACATAACAAATAACTACTTACCTAGAGAACAAGGCCAAAACAAAGGGACATTACAAGTCTAGTGGATCCATAGATTCTTCATTTATCTGGACTGATGGATGGGTCTACTCCATAGGGGGAGTAGAAAGTTTCATTGTTGCAGTATGAGTTGTATGGGTGAACTCCTAAGTGGGAGTGATCAAAGCTTTTGATCTTTTCCATTGATGTCAAAGGAGGAGAAAGAGTCACGTGAAAAACAATAGTAGAGGAAGAGTAGGTCTTTTCCTGGAATATTGAGAATGTAGGAGAATGTTGTCTTTGATGGTTTTTCACATCATGTGTTGGCATCAATGACAAAGGGGGATATTTTTTCAAGTATTAGCAAGTTTGGTGGTGTTGTCATTGATTTCAACATAGTACAAAATGTTGTAGACTATGCATGTATAGTTGATATGTTGTTGAGATGTTGTGAGTACATGGAGCTATCTTTATAGTGTTGTAGAGATGCTGATATGATCGATTACCAAGTGCTTTTGAGAAAATTAATAAACAGTGAATTCAAAGTTATGTATGTGTTCAGAACGTGCTCTGGTATATGCTATGTGTTTATTCTATGTTGATCCTATGCATGTGTGGATTTGAAGGGTTGTTTATAGGATTTTGTTTTTGATATCTCCTAGCTTGTAGCTTCTGGTTCGATGGAGAGTGAAAGTTTTGTTCCTCGGTATGAGAATTGGTTTGATAGAGTTGTTTGTCTATGGACTAGGAGAAATGTTTTTGCTTCACAGTCATATGTTGTTTTGTTTCAAGTCTTGCAGATCTAGAATGTGTTTTTTATTGGTGTTATCTACATTTTGGACAAGATGTTTGTGGTTTGGTGCTATGAAAGATGATTTTTAGTATTACTATGTGTATATGTATTATCTGGATGGACTGGTGAGAAGTGTTCAGGGTTTAAAGGTTGTTGAAAATGATGTGGATGTATTTGAAGGTATCTGAGATGTGCCCTTATGCATTATGAATCATGTTATGTCATCCACATATTATCTTCTTGTTGGAAAGCATGTACTTCAATGTTCATTTGTGCTTTCATTAGGTTTGGATGACCTAGTGTTTACACATCATGCAAAGGATAAGTTTTAATTAAGGAAGTGTGTGATTAATCCTAGACATCGTTTTGGGTTGTAGTTAAGTATTGGCGTGGTCCACTCCCATTCATTTACACCACAAGAATGTTGAGTTTATGAACTAATTTGAATTTATCAAATGAACCATATGTAGATGACCTTGGAGAAAGTTTCTAAGGATGAATAGGGTATAAATGCAAGTCAAGATGTTGTGAATATGTGTGTGTTGAAGCAAGAAGAAAAGAAGAGTTGTGCAAAAGTGAATTAATCCAACAATACTTTAATGTGTTAGATTCCTGAAAGTAGTGAAGTTGATGGTGTCTACAATTCTTCTAATCAAGGCTATGAATGTGTGTAACCTATTGTGATGGATCTTTTCTGTAATATTTTTTTTCTGTAGGAACTGAGCCTCCTTGTTAGATAGTGATTCCTTTCTATAGGGAGTGAGTGTTTGTATCTAAGCAATGAGCCTCTTGTATTCAGTTTTGATATTACTTTATATTGTGATTTAATCTTCACTATTTTTTTTCCCTCATTAGGTTTTCCATGTAAATCTGGTGTTCATTATGTTGATCTTACTTTCTGTTATCTGCATTTCATGTTCATACTCAATAATATAATTGATTGATTGTGAAATTGATAAGTGGTTGAGATTTGAATTTAAATTTGGTGGTAAGTGATTCACCCCCCTCTTAGTTGTCTTGTTCCTTTCAACACATTTTTCAATGTACAGATGTTGAATATAGTATTAGAAAGCATGAAGGTTTTGGTGAACATGTTGATATCCCAACTACCCATGAATGTTTATGTGAGGAGAAGTTGGAAAGGTTAGCTACATAGGATGATGATGGTGTATACATTGATGAAAGAGGAGGTTTAGTATTGAATGACTAGATTATGTATCATGATACACATATGGATCATGGATTACCACTACTTCCCACTAATGATGAGAGATAATTTGACCTATGTGCATGGAAGTCAAGTGATTCAAATGACATGGGGTACCATGTTGATCAATATGAATGTGTATTTGAATTCTTTATTGATTTTACTTATCTTCTTAGCATGATTATGGATATGTTTTCATCCAATAAGGATAGCATTTATGTGGAAGAGAATGAAGACCTTTTTCCAACTGCTAGTGAACAACATTTAAATCATAAATTTCTGGGTATGTACCCATGTTACTGTGACCGATGCAAAGATGCCCTTGAATATGCATATTTTAGTTTTGATATATCTAGGAATGGTTGGCATAGTGTAGAACAAAGGGTGTGAATTTTTTTAGTTTGGTATGCAAGATGTCAAAGCTCATGATAACATTAATCAAGTGGATTATGAATGTTTCACTTTTCCAATTTATTTAGAGAAAATAGAGTTGGAGCAACCTAATGAAAAAATGGGTTATGCATATTATGTAATGAATGGGTTTCAAATATTACTTGATTGCATTTCTTAGTTTAATACATTTTGTAACGATGAGGGCAGTTTTGGAAACATGATATGTTTGGCTGACTGTGTTAACCACAATGGAGTTGATTGTTGGGAAATTGTTGGTACAACTATAGATCCAATATAGAAAAGAGAGAATAAAGGGTTTGAGAGATGTAAGGGTTATTTAGGAGGATACTTAAATTTAAAAGAAGACATATTGCATAACCTTGTAAATACTATAAATAGGTTTGGTGTGTTTCCTTTTGGTTGTGTGTGCTTGCCTTGTCCAGGCAAGCTCTTGGGTTTTTTGTGCTTTTTGGCTAGTTTGCTTCAACCTGTGATCTAAATTCTCTCCATACCCACAAGGGGTATATGTCCTCGAGCATGAACCACTAGTAGAGCTTTTAAAAAATTTGCAAATTCTTGAGTGTGTCCTAGTTTTGATCATGATTGTGAGCCTTTTATCTCAAAGATGGGTTAGGTTTTTGGTCTAGAAACCCTTAGTTTACAGATTTTTATCATACACCCTTTGGCATTCTAATTATGTGTTGACTTGCTACTCCTAGTCATTAGTCACTTAAGTCACAAATTTGAGTCATTCATAGCATGTTATCACTAATCCCTTTGGCCTAGGCTATCAGTCATCAAATGTATGGTCACTTGATTCATATTGCCTAAGTTGGGTTAAATATTTCATGTCAACGACTTATTCTTTAAGTCATTTTCTTGAGGGTCAGGGTTCATCAACCTACTTGTGGCCCCATATTTAAGATTAATGTTATTTGCATGTGCATATATTGATACTCGTCAGATCAAAGGTTTTTCACCTTGGTCATTCCCCACCAACCCCATGGGAATACAAAATTTATTTCCAAAGAGCTGTAGGGTTAGCGGGCTATCAAAATGTGCCCCTTCATGGATGTGGGGCCCAGTCTTCAATGATGAACCCAAAACTTCAAGGTTTTGATCAATGACTATGAGAAATAGTTAGAGTTAATATCCACCATTCCTTGCTAGCCCCATAGGAATAAAATATTATTTTTTGAAAGTTGCAGGTCAATGGGTGAATGACACGTGAATTCCTCGGCCACTTGAAAGAAAGGGTGGAGCCCACCAGTGGATGACTTGGCATCAAAATGGAAAGATATCATCGGTCAAAGGATTGGTGAATGATGGTGATGAATTTTCAAACTGGTATGACTCAATTTGCATTGTCTAGTGTGCCACTTCATCAAGAAATCAAAGGTCATAATTCAAAAGTGTTAATGTGAGGATAATAGTTATTTTACTTTGCACAAGTGAGCATTAATGGCATAAGTTCTATGGAGTAATCAAATTTGATCTTGGTGCATGAAAATGGTTAATCTCCTGTAATCATTGAAGCTATTGCATGGATTTTTATGCACCTGGGCAATTAACGGTTGTGATGTGAATGCCAATGGTTAATCGTCTACTCGCTCATGCTAGTTTTCATTGAGCATTGATGATTAGCATGATCAATTTTCTTGATAAATGAGAAGTTGATTGCATTTGTTTTCACCATTGCAATCAAGAGCTAAAATTCTCTAAGTCCATGAGAAGAGTGATCTTTGTTTGTGAAATTTTATCTCCAAAGAAGATGAGTAAGTCTATTTCTCTTGCATCATCAATACAAAGGTCTCCCAATCTTAGCTTCCATGAATCACACAATTATTCTCTAGGGAGTGGAAAGATCACACCAAGAGTTGCTCCAACTCCAAAGGAAGAGTGTAAGAAAGAGGCCCATGGCAATAAGTCTATGCAGGTTGTGAGAAGCAATTATAAATTAAGGAGCCGAGTTGTGACTAGAGAAACAATAGAGGCTAAAGAGAAGGAGCATGCAAAGTCTGTAAGGGAAACATGGAGAAATATTAAGTATGGTTGAGCTTCTCAAGGATGGCACAATTATCCTATTGATATTTCAGATGGTCCCTTAGATAGCATGACTGATATTGATTCTAGTTACCACCAGTATCTTATGGCCATAATAGAATTAACAAGCTCAAATGATGAAGTAGTAGTAGTTGCCCCAATTTTAGTGAAGACACCAAGTAGACAAATTGACCCTGCTACTGGCAAGGACATTGATGAAGAAGAAGTGGTGGTTTCCCCAGCCTATACATGGAGATGAAGTTTGTGTGTGTATTCTAGTTGAAAGGAATTGCATCTGGTGTTTAGTTTTTGGTTTTTTTGTTTGGTGATAATGGTGCTTTGGTATAGTTTTGTGGTTGTTGTACTAACTTGGGTGGTTTTTAATGACATGATGAAGAAATTTTTGGATTGACACAGGTGTAAAATGTAAAGGCTTGAGAATAGCTAATGATGATTTTGGCAACATCAACTAGTTTTTCTTGAGCAAATGGTATAAATTTTGTTTCCCCTATTTTCCAAATGATTACATGTAACCATTTGGGGAATATCTAAAATACTGTTGAAATTTGTTTTGAAATGAAATGCATGTGAAATGTAATTGTAATTGAGTTGGATGATTGTTTCTCCCTTGATCTATAAAATGGATTTCACGCCTCATTGCAAGGGGTTTGATTTTGGAGTCACGTCATAGTTTGGGTAGAAGATAAGCTCAAGAAGGAGCATATGGTAGAAACTATGAATGAATAGAATAGTAAATTGTCTTGGTTATGGGTCATGCATGTAAGAATCTTAATTGAGTTTTATAGAAGCCACATATATAAAAGAAAATATTATTTCTTGATCATGCACTCTCCCATGCAATTCTCTTGCAAATTATAAATGGAAATGATCAATGATCTTTTTTATCATCTCTAGTTATTATAATTGGATATGTGTATTTTTTTTGCTTTAGTTCAAAGAATTGGTTAAATGCTTAAATAATGTCACAAGTTTGTGAGTGAAGAGTACAATATTTGGTAAGTAGTGTTCTATATGCAATGAGTTGAATACTACAAAGTAGTATGACAATATTCCATCAATGTTTGAATTAAATGACTGATATATTACTGGTTGTTTCATATTATTAGTTGGATAATTTCTACTTTTGGGGGCTTATCATGTTATTGCTTTATCACATCCACATTTTTTGGACACATCATATAATTACCTCTCCACCTTTTGTGGGTGATCCACCATTTGTGGTGATTATCACATTATCACTTTTCCACTTTAGATGGAGTGATAGCTTTTCACAGTTGTCTCATGTCATAAGATTACAAAACTTGTCATAATCTAATGCCCTTTTATGTTCTCACCTTGGATATATAACCAAGGGGTCTCCTATGTACTTTTTCTGATACATTATATTTGCATCATTGGCAGAGTATAGTCTATTCTTGTCATATTGTTTCTATCTCTCTTATACTTTCTATTAGGCCTTTAGATCTTGGGTGGCTACCTTCATAGCCAATTCTTACATGGTATCAGATCTATTGGAGTGCCTTTTGATTGTCACTATGGGGAGATCTTGAGTGTAATCTTGTATTTTCTTGATAGAAATACCAGATTATGGGGGGATTCCATTTTTGTCCTTGTATTGTAGGTGCATTTTGGGAGCTTGGTGCATCAGATCTGAGCTCACCATTGCATCCAAAGTGTCTGAGATAGTCATATTTTCCTTTTGTTTCATCTCAGTTGGACATTAGAGGCCAAATATATAAGGGTTTGAAGATTGGAGGTTGCCAGATCTAGGACCTACCTACCACTTCAGAGCATTTTCAGCCAAAAAGGACATCACAGTCACGCTTAGAAGGGCCAAAAACCCCTAAATCAATTGCAAAATTGTTGAATTTGGAGCAATTGTCTAGTGAGGCAAAAAAAATTCTGAGGGAATTGTATAGCCCCCCAGGTTGTCAAAATTACACCGGTATGAATTTAGAAAAATAATATTTTATTTTTTAGTTGAATATTTATTCTAAAAAAAAATTGTAAAAATTTTATTGTATCGTTTAAATTTTCTTTTGGAAAAATTCATTCAATAAAAATAAAAAAGCAATGTTTTTTAAGAAAAAGAGCGTAGGTACTATGAAACACCTGCGCAATACTGCACAACACACAGGCTCCACTATAGCCACCATGCGTTATTTACTTATTGGGCCACGAGTCCATGCAGATCCCCACCACTCTAGTGGCTGGCCAACATAAAACTTGGTCATCTCAACAAAATCTAGTGACTAAAACAACTGGCGACATTTAATTCTAGAAAGGAATATTCTAGCAAGTGAAAGAATATTCTGACCAATATTCTGTCAGAGTGAAATGGTGGCGGTGACTATCATTTAGCTATCAAAATTAACTTGGACAATGTGTGTGATAGGCATACGACCATCAACTTTAAGCTCATAGCCTGATGACGCCATCACTGCGTCATCCTCCTTTTTGAAAAATTAGATCCCCTCTCTATTTGAGTTTTTGATTTTGTAGTTCATCTTCAGAAGCTCATAGCTTGGTCGTTTTGAGGCCCTTTTTTGTGCAATTATTTTTTATTTGGGCTAGTTTTTCGGGCTCTACGTGCTGGTGTAATTGGTTTCTAATTTTGATGCTCGTATTTTCTAGAAAATTTTATTTTTCATAGGTGTTGCTGAATTGTCGCCATTTTTACAACTTTCGAGGCTCCGTTCAGGCTCATACGAATGCCTTTTCAAGTGTTTTTTTTTTTTAAAGTGCATTTTTTTTATGAACTTCATAGTGGTGCTATCAATTTGTAGTGATTGTAATAAAAAAATGTACTTTCAACATATGGTCATTTTTGGCCTATTTTGGCATTTGTAAAGCTAAGATCTCAGTTTGGTCTTTTTTATCAATCATTTGAGTTTGTTGTAACCTACTTAAGGTTGTTGTAAAACATTGAAAATTAGAAACCCACTTTGCTTGGCTTGCAAGTGGCCATTGTACACACACTAAGGATAAAGTGCCAAATCATCTTTTTTGGGGGGTGTCTTATGTGATTGTGCCTCTATCTCTATCTTGTTCTCCTTCATTTTTCTGCTATGGTTTCTCCTAAGTTTCCTTTGTTAACTCCACATAACTATGCATCTTCGAAAATTGATGCTTGGAGTAAGTTAACGGAAAAAGGATTAACTCATTATATTGATGGAATTGTTCTTGCACCATTTGATCCTAAAGCTGATCCTATTGGTTATATGGATTGGCTCACTAAAAATACTATGGCTCTTGGATCTTTGAGGAAATATGTATCAAAATATTTTATCTTTCAAATTGAAAAGTGTAAAAAAATTAAAGAAGCTTGGGAAAAGTTTGGTCAATTGTTTGGGCAAGTTGATGAGATTAGAGATTATTAGCTTGACAATGATTTCACAATGTTAGATCCCAAGAATCTTGATACAATCCAAGACTATGTCACTAAGGAAAATGAGCTAAGACCACAACTTAAGGATTGTGGCATTGAAAAAAAGGATGCACAGTTGGTCTACAATTTATTGGGAAATCTTCCATTAGAATATGCAACATTTGTTTCTAGATTTCTAACCCATTACTTGATAGTGCATAGTTATTTCACTATACCTTCATTTGATGCATTTACAAAAAGTTTGATGCTAGAGAAAGCAAAGTTGATAAGCATGGGGGTTCTTAAGTCTTCAAAGTCCAAAGCTTTGGTGGCTAATCAAGGGAATCAAGGGACTCAAGGAAAGGTTTCCAAAAAGAAGCAGAAGCAATCTAAGACAAAGATAGAACAAGATAAAGCACAATCATCCTCTCCACAACAAGGGAATTCTTCACCTTATCCCAAGAAGGGAAATTCAATCAAGAAGGTGAGACCAACTTGTTCATATTGCAAGAGAGTTGGTCATGACGAGCATCATTTCCACACTAAGAAAATTGATGAGTTGAAAAACATCATCAAGAAGAACATCAATTTTCCATCTACCTACAAGAAGAACGACTCATTTCCTTCCAGTTCCTCACAATAAAAAGGAAAATGGAAAGAATTTGTGGCTACTATATGTTCTTCACAACAATGGATACTTGAATTGGGTGCCACCCATCACATGTCTTCTACAAGGGAGAAGTTTTCTTCTTTGGATCCATCTAAGGTACCTCACATCTTCATAGGAGATGATAATCAAGTGGAAGCTAAAGGTGAAGGTTCGATTGTCATGGATAATGGAAGATTTCAGAACATTATCTATGTTCCTAACTTGAGTGGTAATCTTCTTTCAATCTACCAAATCACTCACTATGGAGATAGCAATAAAGTTGAGTTTCTACCAGATTTAGTTGTGGTCAAAGAACTTAAGGATGATGCCTTGGTTGCAATGGGACAAGCCAATCACAAAACATGGCTTTATTTATTCTCCCACTTTGTGCCCAAGTCTCCCTCTATATCCTTGCTCACTCATTCAATTTCAAAAAGTAAGCTATGGCATGAGTGGTTTGGACATCTCAATTACCACTATCTTAAGTAGCTTAGCTCCAAGTATATGGCAACTATACTCCCTCAAATTATATTTTCAGAAGGTGTATGCATAGGTTGTTCCATGGGTAAGCATCCAGAAGAGAAGTTTGACAAAGGGAACTCTTGGAGAGCTTTGGAAGTTCTTTAATTAGTTCACAGTGATGTAACAGGTCCATTTCTCGTACCATCATTTAGTAAAGCCTACTATGTCCTCACCTTCAATGATGACTACTCTCACTTCACATGGGTCTATTTTCTTGTTCACAAGAGTGAAGTGTTTGAAAAATTTCTAGGCTTCAAGGCTCATGTTGAGAAGCAATCAGGGAAGAAAGTCAAGATTCTCCACTCAGACAATGGAAGGGAATATGTGAAAAATAGACTTGAGGAATTTTGTACTCTTGAGGGGATTGATATTTAGTATTTAGTTTCCTACACTCCACAGTAGAATGGTGTTGCTAAAAGGAATAATAGAAACCTTAAGGAGATGGCTAGCTGTATGATTCATGCTTGTTCTCTTGGTCCTCAATTTTAGGAAGAAGCTATCAGTTCTGCCACACATCTAAAATCAGGTTCCCCACAAGGATTTGAAGAGTATGACTCCTTTTGAGGCTTAGTGTGGTAGAAATTTTCTTTTGAGACACTTCAGAGTTTTTGGTTGTCCAACTTAGGAATGCATACCTCCAGAGAAGTGCAAGGTATTGGAACCTCAGAGTAGGCCTCCTAGCTCTTCATTGAGAGGAGTGTTCACTTTGAGGAAAGCTCTCCTAGCTTGGCCTCTAATCCTCCTCTTCCTTCCTCCATAGTGGAAAGTGATGATAGTGAATCAGATGATGATTCTCCCTCAACTCTAACTCGTAGGATGACATATTCGTAGGGTCCACTTGTAGTTGAGGAGCCTCATACTTCATCTCCTACTAGACCTTGTTGGTCTCGACAAACTCTTGAGTTTGCAGGTTCTCTTGTTGGGGATCCTTCAGATACTTGAAGGACTCAATCAAAACATCAAGATTTTGCACATGCTTTTAGTGCTTCCAATCCACATTCCTTCAAGGAAGCATCAAGAGTTCTTGAGTGGGATTTTGTAATGGAGGAAGAGTATAGTTCTTTGATGAGGAACAACACATGGGATTTAGTTCCACTCCCTGAGTGGAGAAAGATGGTTTGATGTAAGTGGATCTATTGGACCAAGTATGCAACAGATGGAAGTGTGGATAAATACAAGGCTCAACTTGTGGCAAAATATTTCTCACAAGTTCTAGTTGTTGATTATACAGAAACCTTTACACCTGTTGCTAAGATGAACTCCATTCGCTTGACACTTGCTATTGTTGTAGCTCACATGTGGTTGGGTTTTACATCACATGGATGTGAAGAGTGCATTCATTCATGGGGATCTTCATGAGGAGATTTACATGAAGCAGATTGAGGAAGTCTATCTATGGCCTCAAACAGGCTCCTAGGGCTTTGTATGCCAAAATAGATTCCTTTCTTCTCTTAGCATAATTCACTAGGTTTCATTCAGATTCAAATATCTACATTTTTCGACATGATAACTATCATTTGCTACTTGTGTTGTATGTTGATGATTTGATCATTACATGGAGTACCTCATCCATCATTAGTAGTTTCAAATCTACTTTGCAGGACAAATTTTCTATGATTGACTTGGTCCTTTTACACTATTTTCTTTGGATTGAGATCACTTAGTCATCTTTTGGGATCTCTCTTTCTTAGCCCAAGCATGCTCTTTATCTTCTAGCTTAGTTTCACATGGTTGATTGTAAGCTTGCTCTGACTGCATTTCTCTTAGGAGTCAAGCTTAAGGCTAAGTGTTCTACTCCACTTTTTGATGCCACTTTGTATCATCATATTGTTGGGAGTCTCATCTACTTGACTCACAAATGCCCTGATATCTCCTTTACAATTAGTGTAGTTTCATTCTTTATGGAAGAATGACATGAGATTCATTGGAAAGAAACCAAACACATCTTTCATTACATACAGGGTACACATCATCTTGGAATTCACTATGCAGTAGGTACAAGACTTACCCTAGTGGGATATACAAATTTTGATTTGGTTGGTGATCTTCATGATCGTAATTCCACTTCTAGATACAACTTTCATCTTGGTATTGGCCCCATTCATTGGAAAAATAAGAAGCAACATGCTATTGCTCTCTCTCTTTAAATGAGGCTGAGTATCAAGGGGCTATTAATGCCACTACTGAGGCTATTTGGCTTCATAATATTCTCACTGAGTTTGGATTCACTATTTGATATCCTACAGTCATTCATTGTGATAATAAAAGTGCCATCTAGATCTCGAAGAATATAATTCACCATCAGAGGAACAAACACATCGAGATTCATGTGCACTACATTTGGGAGCTAATACATGAGAAGCTCATCAATTTGTAGTATTGTCCTACAACACAATAGGTTGCAGATATTTCACCAAACCCTTAACTTAGAGTATATATCATCATTTTGTAGCACTATTGTGGGTATAGGATGTTTCTTATGAGAAGGTATCTTGACTTATTCATTCTCTCTTTTGAGGGGGCCTTTTTCCTCACTTGAGGTTTTTCCCTTCTCATCTTTTTGAGTGAAGTTTTCATTTTGTTTTATCTCTTTTGGGAGGGATTTCTTTCCCACTTGGTTTTCTCCTTTTCTCCACTTTTTTGAGATATTTCATTGCATTTGTATATGGGTACCTAACATGGCCTAGTACTCAGGACCCATCTTACATTTTTTTCCTTTGTGTACATTCTCCCTAAGTCTCACTTAAAGGGGGTGTTGGTGTAATTAAAAGTGGTGTACCTTGTCCTAGGTCATTATTACACCTTAAGGTAAATTTTACTTAGGGACCACATAGGAGTTACTTGGAGAATTTCCACTTTTTGTGGACTTATCATGTTATTAATTTATCACATCCACCTTTCGTGGACACATCATGTGATTACCTCTCCACCTTTTGTGGATGATCCACCATTTGTGGTGATTATCACATTATCACTTTTCCACTATAGGTGAAGTGATAGCTTTTCATAGTTGTCTCATGTCATAAGATTACAACACTTCTCATAATATTATTCCCTTCTATGTTCTCACCTTATCTATATAACCAAGGGGTCTCCTATGTACTTTTTCTCATACATTCTATTTACATCATTGACAGAATACAATCTATTCTTGTCATATTGTTTCTATCTCTCTTGTGCTTTCTATTAGGCCTCTAGATCTTGGGTGGCTACCTTCATACCCAATTATTACAAAATCCATTATCCAAATTGATGAAGCACTAGTCTATCTGTAAGGAAATCTTGCAAGTAAATGAGCTAGTGACACACCTGGCTATGAATTTAAAATGATAAAAAAATTATTAAAAAAAATTCCAATTACAATGTATGTGTTTGAAATATCACCTAGTACCTAGAATTAGTTGGTAATTTGTTCAAAGGTCACCCAAAATTTTAATGAATTATGTCTATTTGCACTTAGTAGGAATCAATTTGTGTATAAATGTGTTCTAAATTAGACAAACATCACTTGATCATAGTAAGGAACACCCTCCTATGTCTCATAGAGCCTAAAGATTAGGAGTGAAGGTCTCATAATCCTTTACTTGTTTGTTGGCCACTAACTTTGAAGATTCTTGAACATAAGGGTTGGCTACCCTTTAGAGAACTTCAAGGTTCTACTAGAAAAAAGCACCAACAAAGGTGAAAATGAATACCCCATTATTAATACCCCATTTTCATCCTCTACTATAGACTCACTTTAAGCTATTTATCTAATAAAAAATGATTATTATACAAGTGACATGTGTCTACATAAAAAGACTATAGTTAACTTGAGCCTTAATTGAACTCAACTTCACACATCCCAAGGGTTCAAACCTAATCTATAGATTTCTCATCCACTAAATTGGATCAATTTCTAGTTAGAAATTTGAACTTAGTTTATATTCAAATTTATACAATTTATCCTTAGGCTTTTAAATTATAAGTTATTACAAGCTTAATAAAATCTATTTGTAGTTAACTATTAATTACCAACTTAAGCATGCAATACTCAAATTTATATATTGAAAAATAATATAAAAGTATAAAATTTAAATTTATTTTAAACATCATAGAAGAATTCTAGTCATCTTATGACACTATGATCTAGAATTGAATCATTAAGTAGGTTTATTCATCAGTGAAAACATAATAGGCATTTGAATGATCGTTTGAAATGTCTTTAATCTTATTAAATGTATTGCAAAAAAAATAATTAAGACAAAATATGAAGAACTAATACTTCCCCTATCAAACACAACAAACCATACCAATATCTATTAACACCAACATATTCAAATAATCCAAATTTAGAAATCTAACTATGAATTCAAATATAGTGCAAAAATATCAATCCAAAAAAAATCAAAGTTGAACTAAAAACTCAGACTCACGCAGAAAAAATAACCAATCACCTCTCAGAATCCTATTAAATAGACAAAATAAATTGACAAAGCTAAAAGAACCACATAGTCTTTAAAATAATATTTTGTCGTCACGACTTTAGCTTAAGTTTTTATATTATCTTGTAAATTTTGGAAAAGGATTTCATTTGAGAAGAAAAAACATGTTGGAAAGTGTTAAACATGAACTATAAAAAAATTCACGTGACATTTGAAGGTGGAATTCATTACATTCTTGGTTGTAGAAAACAAAAAAAATCATAAGGAAATAATTGAAAAGAGACAGTGTGTTTTCCAACACTACAAATAATGTGAGCAATTTTTTGTTCCGATCATATGAAGAAAGTGAAATGCCATTTTTACTATACCAAAGAGTTGTTCTAAAATTTTAAGGGCGACTTCATTAAATTTTTGGTGCATATGAAACAAAAAAAAATCATAAGGAAATAACTGACAAGGGACAATGTGTTTTCCAACACTACAAATAATCTTGATTAAATTCTTGGTGAGTACAAAACTAAAAAAAATCGTAAGGAAATAATTTATAGGGGACAATGTTTTTTGGAACATTGCAAATAACATGAGCATTTTTTTGTTCCAATAAAATGAAGAAAGTGAAATTGACCTGAGGGGTGACTAACCAATTGAGTTAGGGAGAGAGTGAGGGTAAGTGGAGGGAGGGTAGGTGGAGGGAGGGAGAGAGACAGAGGGAAGGGGGAGATAAGATTAGTGGGGTGGGAGGGATAGAAGCACCCAAAATAGACTTTGTAGGAGAGGAAGATATGTTGATGGATTGTGGGATATATAGACCCAAAATGGTTTGTGGGACATAGTGACTTGAAAAAACTTTAAAAGTAGGCCAAAGTGAATGAGATAGATAATGTATTGGTTGTAAGTTTCATAAACCATCTACTCAAACTCACATTGTTTTCCAACCTACAATTATACCATTTGAGATAGAGAGAGGGAAGGAGGGAGGGATGGAGGGAGGGATAGTGTGATGGGTAGGTGAAGAGAGGTTGTGTGTGTGAGAGGGAGAGAGAGAGAGGGAACAAAAAAATGCTCACATTATTTGTAGTGTTAGAAAACACACTATCCCCTATCAATTATTTCCTTATGATTTTTTTTTTTCACACTCACCAAGAATTTAATGAAGTACACCTTCAAATTTTAGGACAAATATTTGGTATAGTAAAAATGACATTTCACTTTCTTCATCTGATTGGAACAAAAAAAATGCTGACATTATTTCTAGTGTTAGAAAACACACTGTCCCCTTTCAGTTATTTCCTTCTACAACTTCAAAGCTACATGGTGGGGAAGATGGGAAGGATTTATACTTGGGTGATACATAAAACTATCCAAATTAACCTAAAGGGTGAGTAACCAATAGGTTTGTTCTATGTATAGGATTTCAAAAGAGTATGTGGGTGGCAGGCTTCATAACATTTAGTGTTTGACAATGTGTGAATTTTGAACATACTATGAATGTAATGGAAACCTTACAAGTCAGACCTAAAACAAAAATAAGCTATTTTTTGTTGATTCAATATTTATCTTACATGTAGAGGGTTTTATAATAGTATGTGGGTTGCAATTTTCATAACACCTAGTGTTTTCCAACATGTAACTATAGTAATGAAAACATTTTTGTAATTAGAGATTATGAATGCAATGAAATGAACCTTAAATATTAACCTCCTTTTCTTTTTATTATAAAATATTATTCTTATCTTTTACTTCCTATACTAAGTGGTTAATTTTGTTATTCCATTATTTTGATACAATATCAACACTTCCAACTATTGCAAATATAATCACAAGTTGGAAAACATAGTTTGTTGTGAGTGATATGTTTGTTCTTGTTCTAAGCACAAGGTTGGAGAGATTGGAGAGGAGTTTCAAGTGGGGGATACATAAAAATAATCAAATTGGCCCGAGAGGTGACTAACTAATTTGGTTATTATGTGTAGAGAGTTTTGCAACACTATGTGGGTTGAAATTTTCATAACACCTAGCATTTTGCATCCTACAATTATTGTAATGAAAATATTTTTCTTATTTGGATATTTTGAATGTAATGAAAGGAACCTTAAAAATTTACCACAACTATTACATAGAGTAAAAATTATGTTTCAATTTCCTCATGATAGAAAAAAAATTAATGACATGTTAGAAACCATAGTGGGTTGTAAGTTTTCCAGTTTTCTTGTCTAAAAATCAATGGTGTAAATATCAATGGGTTATATGATTGTGCTTGTTCTAAAAAAACTTAAAAAAAGAAAACCAAATTGAATGGGGTAGTTAATGTATTGACTGAAGAGATTTTTCTTTCTCTTGAGAATTTTAGAAAGGAGCATATGCACTATGTGCAAGGGGAAAACAAAAACATAGAAATGGAGGAATAAACTATTTGAGTGCCATAAACTATTTTACCAAGATGTGTTTGAAAATTAGTTATCACTAGATAATATTAGAGGAAAGGAGAGAGGGAGGGAGAGGGGGAAGGAGGGAGATAGGAATTGGTAGGGTGGAAGGGATAGAGAGAAGGAGAGAAAGAGGGAAGGAGGGAGATAGGGAGTGGCGGGGAGGGAGGGAAAAAAGGAGGGAGAGAAAGAGGGAAGGAGGGATAGGTATAAAGAGAATTAGGGATTGATGGATGGAGGGGGAGTGGAGAGAGGTAGAATGTGTGTGTGAGGGAGAGAGGGATAAGGAGGGAGATAGGAAGTGGAGGGTGGGATGGATATATAGAGGGAGAGAAAGAGGGAAGTGGAAGATAGGGAGCATGGTAGGGTGGGATCAATAGAGAGAGGGAGAGAAAGAGGGAAGGAGGGAGATATAGAGAGGTAGGATAGGAGAGGTAGGTATATAGAGAGAGTTAGAGAGAGATTGAGGTCTAGTTGGAGAGAGGTTGTGTGTGTGATTGAGGGAAAGATAGATGGAGGTAGATATGGAGTGGTATGGTGGAAGGGGTATAAGGATCTAAAATAGACTTAGTATGAGGGGGAGATGTGATGGTAGATTATGGGACATAGTCGCTAAAAATGGATTTATAGGATGGAGGGATAGGGATAATGCTCTTGGGTTGTTATGATGAATGAGGATGGTGAAAAATGGTTTAGAAGAATGATAATAGATAATGTATTTACTTAAGAGATTCTTCCTGCTCTTGATAAGTTGAGGAAGGAGCATGTGCACTATGTGGAATGAGAAAATGGAAATGCAAAATTCGAGGTAGTAGGTACTAGAATGTATGAAATTAAAAAGGAATTTTCTCCAAAACACATGAAAATAAGCAAACAAAAATGAATGAGATAGATAATGTATTGATTTAAGAGATTCTTCATGTTCTTGAGAAGTTGAGGAAGGTGAATGTGCAGCATATGCAATGGGAAAATGGTAATGAAGAAGTGGATAAACTCAAGAGGTTTTGTATTGCATATGAATTTCTCCAAGAAAAGAAAGTGAGATGATTCTATAAGTGGAGTTGAATTTTAAAGTGTCTTTATGATTAGAGAATTCAAATGTTTCTTTTAGCACATTCTTTACAATACTTGTCTATCTTTTCAAATAAGACTTATCTACAATCTTCCAACTATTCTCCACCTCATCCCTCCTAAATCCACTTGAGTCAAATGGTGTTTTAAGGTTTGAACATGCAAGAGGAAATATTACTCTTTCCAATTAGTCCTAGATTTAAATCTCCCACCTCCCTTAGAGTAGTCAAAAAGTTAAATATTTCCTATTTTGGAAATCATACAAAGATCTCCCCTTTCTTTGTGGATATGTGGGGTGGGTGGGATAGAGGTTATTTCCTCTTTCTTGATATCTCTCATATATTGTGATCCCTTTATCTTTGAATTACATCATTCCTCACAACAAGAGTCTAAAAAGAGAAGCCTTTAACCTTCATTATCATCAATACATTTTCTAGTAGGTGTGTGCTACCATTTTTCTATTAAAAATCATCCAACTATACCAAGATTATGCCAGTTTAAAGAGAAACCCACATTCCATTAGTAGTATTAAATCAAGCATCTAAGAGACCATATAAAATAGAGAAAGGGTGCACTGCATTTTAACTCTATGTAAGGAGCAAGGTTATTTAAGTAAAAGGTATTGTCTATTGTCTTTATCTTTATGTTTATTTCCTTATTTCATTTTCTTCTCTTTAGACTAGAAAAATGAATGAATACATTTTTATGGTAGTGATCATTAAAATATACCTTTGGTTCCTTGTGAGAATGTATGTAGATAAAAATAATATGGTTGAATAGGTACAAGAATCATTTCAATCCAAAATAATATAGTTCGGAAGAACTTATTTATATTTGAAAATAATGTGTAACTAGAGTACCCTATCTCTAATAAAATGGGTGCAATACTTGTCACAAAACAATGTATACATTAAATCCAAGATATCTTTAAAATATCTAGAAAAGATGTTAATTGAGTATTTTCAACCTAATATGTTTAGGCACATCCACCTTATCTCTATAAATCATCATATAAGTGAATATTTCCTTTTATTCCATTAGATCAAAATAATATGGTCGAAAAGGTACAAGAATAATGTCCATCCAAAATAAATATTTTAGATTCAAGATTATTTGGTTAATAAGATGGGAGATATGTAATGATCAGGATGGAAATATGCATGGATAAAGAAAGGACTATCATGGATGAAAGATGCTTAGATGGAAGAAAGTGAAATGTCATTTTTACTATACCAAATTTTAGGTCCCTTATATTTTTTGTAATATATTTCAATAGCTTTTAAAAAAATTATATCTTTCTCTTCTTGTCCACAACTTGTTTGAAAAATAGTGCATTTCCTAGATTTCTTATTTTTCTTTAAATTTTTTAATCATCACTTTAATCACATCTACGTTTATTTCCTATTCTATCTTTTTTTATATGTCCAACCAATCCACACATTCCTCATCATCTTAAAAATTTCTTCTATCATTATAGAAATATTAACTACATGTTGGACTCTACTCACTCTTCATGAGGCATCTTATCTATATATAATAAAGAAAAATACCTCAAGTTCAAAGATCTATTTACAAAATCCACTATAAATTACATCAAATTTGATGGTGTATTTAAAGTATTCATTTTCAAACTATCTTAGGTTTAACAATCTATTGACAAGAATAATTCTCTTAAAAAATTCTACCCAATAAAAAATATTAGAGGATATAAACTAAAATATAATTCCAATGGATGTCCTTTCTCAATATTTAAAACCATTACTTTGATACCATGTGATAGAATCATGATTAAAGGTTCATGTTAAATATTATCCAACCATACAATCAATTAGATAAATACTCACAATAGAGTTTCATGAAATAATAAATTAACAAAAAATAAGAATTATTAATTCATATAATTGGGTATTTGCAGGATCGTGATGGGCCAAAAAGTTGCAATATGATGTGTATGTGTAGGGTATGTGGCTGATGACTTTTTTTTACCCAAAATTGATGAAATGGAAAGGGTTTTTAAAGGAGATTCTCAACTTTCCACCAATATAAATTATGTGTTTTACTTTGGTTAATAGATTATTATTATTATTCATTTTCTATTTGAATTATGACTAAAGTCCTGATTGATAGGTTGATTAAAAACATCTATAGATTTCAAACGGTATCATTTTTGAATCTAAAACATGCATCACATTTATTTTGCATACTATCTGATTTAAAAAAGAAAAATTGAATTCATGGGTTTTTACCGTTCAGGGTCAAACATAATTTTATTTTTATATTTTTGTAAAGTTGTGAAAAATTCAGACAAATTTATATGCATCAGGGGCATGAGTCCTCTACTTATATATAAAATATTATAAAAAATATTATCATTTTATTATAGTTAGGGTAGGACATAACCTTTTTTCCCGAAATTTGGCTACTACATTGAAATTTCAAATTTTAAATATATATTTTTAAATAAACCTAGTAGTTTAGAAAAAACATTCAATTTTCTATAGATTCTATTCTTACATATTTTTGAAATAATTTAGATAACTTATTCAAATTTTTACATCAAGTTGCCTAACTCTGATTTTTTTGAACTTTTTGCCACTTAAGGGCTTGTTTTGTCCATGATGATCCTAAAAATACCCAATTACATTCACTATCTTGCCTGAAGGGATTACAACATGAGACCTCAACCTTTAATGAATCACAAACACAACCAATGTATAAATTATCATATTTTGAATTGATATGTGTTACAATTCTCTTCACAAGGTGCTAGTAAACTTCACCAATATTAAAAAAAAAAATCTTTTAGAGCTATAAAAAAATAACCACCTCCAAGTCATGAGCAATGACATTTATATAGAAAGTGCACAAGAAATTAATCTAAATTGTACTGATTAGCAAGGTGATGCAATGTTATATTCACATGAAATGTGTAGATAGTCCCATCTAGGATGAATGAAGTGTGTAGTAAGATCAATACAATGAAAATAAATAGCATTAAAACCATGAATACATTTGGTACCAATAATATTAGACATGTATTTGAATATTCGCACAAAGCTTGGATATTTGTTGTGAGACCTTTTTTGTGAATCCCACAACTTTGTTTTTTCCTTCTATTCATGGAGAAAGTGAATCTTGGGAAGCCCATCTTCTAAGAAAAAATCACATTCCTAAACAAGATAAGAAAGAAAATGAGATTTTAAAGACTAGAATGAATCTTGTGAGTAGTAGCAATTGGAATCCAAATAATAAGATTAAAGAAAGAGTTATTTTGATTGGATTCATTTCTTTACCTTTATCCTAGAGGGCACATTACTTATGTTGGTTCCTTTTTCAATAGAACCTTGGATTTTTCTAAAGGGTAGCTAACCCTTATGGTTAAGAAACTTCAAGGTCAGTGGCCAACACAACGAATAAAGGATTTTGAGTTCTGTATTCCTACACTTTAGGCTCTGTGAGACCTAGGAGGGTGTTCCTTATTGTGTTCAAATGTCGTATATCTAGTTGCTGACACATTCATACATAGATTCATTCCTAATTATTGGAAATAAACTCACTTTACTAAAGATTCAACAGACCTTTTGGGAAAAATTATCATCTATTTGCTAGGAATCAAGGGTATTTCAAACTCATACATCATAATCATTGAAAAAAAATTTAAATGAATATTTTTCTTATTTTAAATCTATGGTTAGGTATGCTAGTAGCTCATTTTTATGCATGGTTATCTAACAAATAGACTAGTGCTTCATCAATTGGAACAATGGATTCAAATATGCAAGAAATAGTAATATATAAGATATTTAATTTAGAAATTGGTATACTATTTTCATAATACTTTGCAATATGAAAACTCACAATGCCTAAAACAATAACTTCTTAGCCAATCCTATGCAATTCCTGACAAATCTATAACCCTTTTAAAAAATTTAATCAACTCTTTGAGTTAAATCTAAAAAAAATCATACATTGAAAGGAATAACTAAAGACAAATGAGAATATCATTAATATTTTCATTTATAACTTGTAAGAAAGATACATAGGAGAGTATGTGTTTCTAAACTAAGATTTGTTTCAATATCAATAGATTCTATAAAAAAAAATTTAAGACTATTACATACTGGAAGTTCATACACAAGACAATATACTATTATATTCATCCATATTTTCTACCAAAATGCATTCTCCAAAATTAGCTCTTCACCTAGATGATTTTTAGATGTAAAAATCAGACCCATGTAATGAGCCTTGAGATACCTTTTATAGAATAAGGGAGAAACAAGCATCATGATCAATTAAATTTACATTTCATTTCATTTGAAGACCATTTACACCAGAATTTGAGATGTTCCTCAATTAGTTACATATAATCATTATGGAAAATGGAAGAGTAAAAGACCAAACTACACATTCTTTGAATGAAGACATTCCAGCTCCTCAAAAGGAAAAGTTTTTTGTTGGAGTAGCGTCACCTTGTCCTTGTTGACCAAAGAAGATTCTCCATTCATAATGTGAGAAAAAAGTTGCATAATTCCCAGAAAAAAGTATACCTATCATTAAAGTTAGGAATTTTAGCACTTCTCCAACACTCTAGCCTAAAAAATTTCCACATTAGCACAAAAAATAAAAAACCTAAAAAATGTTGAAGAGGACGATCTTGACAAGATTGCTATGCTGTCATCAAAAACATAAAATGCAAAAAAAAAATCACTCTATGTCATCAATGTCAGATTTTTCTTGCCCATGTCTTGTTTGTGGTGGAACTAGAGGAACCATCACCACTTCCTCATCAAAGTCTTCAGAAGGTACCAGGGAAAGGGGAATAATAGTTACACTTAGGATTAGTGTCACCTCCACTATCTGAAGGGCTATTAGAAACCTCAACGGGAGACTTATTTTTCCCCAAATAGGCCTTACGATACTTGCATTTCTTCTTTTCCTTCTTTTCATATTCAACCAACTCCTTCCCTCTAAACTTGACCAATTCTTCTGAAATTGTCTTGCTTCTTAGGCAATAATTTCTCCTTACACCATATTTCCTAAATTTCCTATGTTCCCTTCTACCCTTTGTCTCAATATCATCCTTAGGAGCATTTTCCTTAGATTCCAGCAAACTCAATCTCCTAGACCTCCAAACTAGCTTAGCAAACTCACCTAACTTACTCATCTTCTCAAGAACCAGAACAAGAAGACTCATAAAACTCACACTAATTCTACTCTTAGACTTAACTCAATTGTAAGTTAATGAATGCAAATTTTGAATGAAAAATATAGCCATCGGTCCTCATTATATCAAGCCATGCAAGCATTCCAACCATTAATACTCAAGAAAAGCTTATGCACCCGAGCTGACAGCTGTCTACTTTGATTTTTTAAATTATCAATCGTTGATCATTTTTTTAAAATAAATCAATGGACAATTATCATTGGTGTAACCAATCATGATAAAGCTTAATTGTATGCTATTAATACCTTTTCCTAATCAAAAATCCCCAAGTAGATATACATCCACTCTATATGCATATTTTGACCACATACTTAGCATCAATACAAACTTGTCATGCTATGGTTACCCACTCACCCATGGAAATTAATACACTTATATTTATTTATAGCAAAATAGTAGGGAGTGATCTTGATTTGATCTCAGAATATCGGTTCATACCCTGCCTTACTTTATTTTCATCTTCCCACATGTATTAACAACTCTTAGAATTGACAACCAAAATCCCAAACATGTTTTTTAAAGAATAATCTAAAAAATGGAGCCATTTTTATCATAGTACTATTTCAGCTAAATTTAGTAACATTCCAACTCTACCAAAGTACATCAAAACCTTCAAAATGTCCACATGGCACTTTCCCACTTTCCCATCGAAAAACATGGGACACAATTGGGCCCCTCATGGGATGGTAGAGAGTGGTAAAGATTGAACCATGTCACCCACCATCGACCATCGCTCTCCTTTCTTTATGAAGAAATCATTGTGTCCAAAGCCTAGCAAGTCCCACAAAAAGTGATAGATGTAGCCTTGCCCACTAGCCTGTGTGATCATCTCTCCTTAATGCACAAGATGGATGGGAACATGAGGAACAGTACAGATGAAAACATGTGTCGTGGTGTCCATTGTTGATTTTTTTGAAGCTGTGTCAATTTTCCTTTTGGAAACATCAGTCCCATTGCTAGACATGACACATGGCCATCATCCACTAGCCTGTGTGTTTTAAAATAATATGAAATGAACCAACACAGGCGTGCGGGGAGTGGTTAGGATGTGGCCATGTTGCTTAATAACAATTGTTGATCTTTTAATGGCACCAACTATCTTTACCAAGGATATTGGGCCCACCAATGCATCAGATGTGTGGTTGAAGCTTGACAGCCTTTGCAAATAAAATAATAAGGAATAAATTAGCACAGGCACATGGGGACACATTGGTGATCAACCCCTGGCAATCAAATGACCATCATGAAGACCTAATTCTACACATGCTACAAAAGTTAATTTAAGAAGGGGGGGCACCTATAGGACAATGGGAACTTGACCCTTAAGAACAAAGGCTAAAGAATTAAGTTATGAAAATCAAGCCTCAACCATAAAAATTTAATGATGAAGAAGATCAAGGTGACTGACAAAATTAAACTCAAGGGGTTGATGAACACAACAATTTCAATGGCATAGAAGGTAACTTAAATGACTGGATACTGGGAACATTAGGTCAATGAAAAATCAGAATGGCCAAGGGTTTTTGGACTCATAGGTTAATTGTGAGGAAATTAGGTGACACAAAACCCTAAAATAGTGGTAAGGAACATAACCCTAAACCAAAAATGAGGGTTCAAGCCAATTATTTGCAAGATCAAAATAGAATCTAGAGAATTTTTTGAGGGGTTCCATCAGTGGCTCTAGTTGGAGACACATGCCTCTTGTAGGCATGGTGAGATCCTAGAATCATGGGTGAAGCATACCAAGTGCAGAAAACCAAAACCAGGACAACCAACATATATACAATTTTTACATAGGCCATAAAGACCTAAACCAGGAGATCCAATTTTCATCCAATTTGAAGCCTTTATATGAGGTGAAAGCTATCAATATGCACCTTGCAATTTAACTAGGGGGTATGTGCATGATCATGATGGGCCAAAAAGTGGCAATAAGATGGGTATGTGTAGGGTATGTGGCTGATGATCTTTTTTTTACCCAAAATTGATGAAACGGAAACAGTTTTTACAAGAGATTCTCAACTTTCCACCAATATAAATTATGCTTTACTTTTAATTTAATAAATAATTATAATTGGGTATCTGCAGGATCATCATGGGCCAAAAAGTGGTGATATGATGGGTATTTGTAGGGTATGTGGCTGATGAAATGTTTTTTACCAAAAATTGATGAAATGAAAATGGTTTTTAAAGGATATTCTTAGCTTTCCACCAATATAAATTATGCTTTACTTTGATTTTAATAAATAATTATTGTTCATTTTCTATTTGAATTATGACTAAAGTCCTAATTGATAGGCTGATTAAAAAACATCTATAGCTTTCAAATGGTATCACATTTTTTGAATCCAAAACATGCATCACATTCTATGTTTGCATACTATAGGATTAAAAAAAGAAAAAATGAATTTGATGAAGTTTTGACCAAGTTAAGGTGGTCATACATACAATTTTTTATATTTTTAAAATTTGTAATAAAAAAATCATAATTAATTATTTACTTGGAAAAATTACAAAAAAATATGCATCACATCCAGACATGAGTCCTCTACTTATGTCTAAAATCTTATAAAAAATATTATCATTTTATTGCAGTTAGGGTGGTCAGATATACACCTACTTCTTATGTTTTCCCTAAAATTTAAGTACTACTACATTGAAATTTCAAATTTTCACCAAATAGATTTTAAAAAAATAAACCTAGTAGTTTAGAAACTACATTCAATTTTCTACAAATTCTATTCTTACATATTTTTGAAATAATATAGATAACTTATTCAAATTTTTATGTCAAGTTGCCTAACTCTGATTTTTCTAAATTTTTTGCCACTTAAGGGCCTATTTTTTCCATGATGATCCTGCATATACCCTATTCATTTTATATTTGAATTATGAATAATGTCCTAATTGATAGGTTGATTGAAAAACATATATAGATTTCAAATGGTGTCACATTTTTTGAATCCAAAACATGCATCACATTCTATGCTTTGCATACTATAATATTAAAAAAATAAAAATTGAATTTCATAAAGTTTTGACCAAGTTAAGGTGGTTAGGCATACAATTTTTTATACTTTTTTAAAAGTTGTAATAAAAAATTCATAATTAATTATTTGTTTAGAAAAAAATTATAAAAAAATATGCACCACATTGGTACATGAGTCCTCTACTTATATCTAAAATGTTATAAAAAATATTATCATTTTATTGTGATTAGGGTGGTCAGACAGACACCTACTTCTTATTTTTTCCATGAAGTTTAAGTACTATTGCATTGAAATTTCACATTTTCATCAAATAGATTTTTCTTAAGAAAAATAAACCTACTAGTTTAGAAACTACATTCAATTTCCTATAGATTCTATTCTTACATATTTTTGAAATAATATAGATAACTTATTTAAATTTTTATGTCAAGTTGCCTAACTTTGATTTTTTTGAATTTTTTGCCACTTAAGGTCCTATATTTTCCATGATCCTGCACATACCCCAGGCTTCAATTCTAGTTGGTGGCAACAAGCCACTAAACTTAGGGTTGATTCTTTCCCCTATCAAAGACTAATCTATTGAAAGAATTGAATTTTCTCCATCCACTTTTACCTCTTCCATACTAGTACAACATGTATAATACCCCATTTTAAAGTAGAAATATGTGGCTACCCTTAAAAGCTTCTTATTTACAATCATTTCCATTAAGATCTTTCACAAATTTTCTAAGCATACCATTGCTAATGTATTTTTTTTCATTTTTCATTGTATAACAAGGCATAAACTAAAAATTTTCATCATCACATGACACACCTACATTATACTCATCGAATGAAACATGCTCGAACTGAAAATAACATTCATTGTTTTTCATCTCATTTTCATGCTCCATCAAAATACCTTCCAACTGAACTGGAAACTAAAAGCATTCATATTCCTCCAAGCAATTGGAATCACGATACTTAACCTTATTTGCAACATTGGTGGGTATATGCAGGATCATCATGGAAAAAATGGGCCATTAAGTGGCGAAAAAATTAGAAAAATCAAAGTTAAGCAGCTTGATGTAAAAATTTGAATAAGTTGTCTATGTTATTTCAAAAATATGTAAGAATAGAATCTGTAGCAAATTGAATGTAGTTTCTAAACTACTAGGATTATTTAGAAAAAAAAAATCTATTTGGTGAAAATTTGAAATTTCAATGTCATAGTACTTAATTTTAGGGAAAAAATAAGAAGTAGGTTTTTTTTTACCACCCTAACCACAATAAAATGATAATATTTTTTATAATATTTTAGATATAAGTAGAGGACTCATGTCCTGATGTGATACATATTTTTTTGTAATTTTTTTCCAAGTAAATAATTAATTATGAATTTTTTATTACAACTTTTAAAAATGAAGTTCTATGTCTAACCAATCTTAAATTTCAGTCAAACTTCATGAATTTTTAATCCTCTTAGTATGTGAAGCATAGAATGTGATTTACGTTTCAAATTCAAAAATGTGATATTGTTTGAAAGCTATAGATGTTTTCAATCAGCCTATCAATCAACACTTTAGTCGTAATTCAAATAGAAAATGAATAATAATTATTTATTAAATTCAAAGTAAAACATTACTTATATTGGTGGAAAGCTGGGAATCTCCTTTAACAACCCTTTTCATTTCATCAATTTTATGTGAAAAAGTCATCGGCCACATACCCTGGGGACGCACTCCATTATATCGCCACTTTTTGGCCCATCATGATCCTCGTGACTTACAAGCAGCATCAAATGTAAAACATTCGTATGTAATACCCTCTAGGAGCTCATCAATGTGTTTCTTTGTTTGCTTAAGGCCACATTCTAACCCTATATTAGATGCATCATCAGATTTCTTAACAAAGAGTGGATTTTCCCTACACCAATAAGGATCATCATTTCTCACTTCTAGTGAAGATGGAGGCTCATCAAACAAGGGTTTTTCTATTACATTCATTGTAGTTATAAAAGCCTCAGCCTCTTTAGCCTGAAGATCTAAATCTTCCACATCATCATCATAATCACTAGAAGAACATACAGATAGATTTTCAACTTCATTCACATCATCTATAGTTAACATTTCTGAATCACTCTGAAATTCTTCACAGGAATAAAGTGATCCTTCTCAAACAAACATGTGTTTCCATCGTTGTCATCATATTTCCCATTTCTAGCAAAAAATTCAATCTCTTCTTTATGAGGGAAAACATGACTATCAGAGGAGTGATCATATTTATTACCAACATCACTAATGCAACAAGAGGACTTGTCTGTATTGCAACTATGTTCAAAAAATTTAGACTGAATGCTCAATCTTATGTCTACCATAGGAGTGTAAGTATTGAAATCTTCAAAAGAATTGAAACCAAACATTTCATTTTCTTCACTGAAGCATGTTTTTTCAACCTTGGATCTACTCTCTTCTTCTTTATGTGGTATCTCACTTCTTAGCTTATGTGGAGCCACAGAATCATTATCATCACAGGTTGAGAACATGATAGTTTCCTGGTGATCATCTCTATTTTTTTCAAAAAGAGAAAAGTATTCACACACTTGGTCAAGCTCAACAGGTTTCAACTCCTTTGGCAAAGCACTCAAACATGGTTCATAAGATTCATAAAACAAATCAATGCATTCTAATTTTTCAAGTCTGTGACATTTAGGAATTGAAGATAGAGTACCCATAAACCTTGCATAAAGATCATATGATGATTCTTCTTCATGTCTTATTATGCAAGAGAGGTCTTGAACAGAGGCTATAGGATCACAAATGCATGCAACTTCTTGATTATTTGTTTGGGGGTTTATGTGATCCTCATTATGGAATGATGTGCAAGCTGAAAAAATAGGGGTGTAGGTGCTTTAACATTCATCTTTAATTTCTGCATTATACCTTTCATCAATATTTGGTATCTCAGGGCAGAAAACACTTGTATTCAGATAACTTCTTTGCATCCCATACTTTTGGTTGTTTTCAATGTTCATGGCTATACCATAGGCCTGATGCAAATTTTTAGGATCCTTATCTCTCAACAAATAGCTCATCTTACTATCAAAAGATCCCAAATAAACAACCAAATGCACTGCATCACTTAATCTCAAGACCTCATAAATATCCCTTATTTTTTTGGCAAATCTCAAGTTGAATGTTGAAACCAACTCGTCCTCTTCTTCTCAATGCTCATAAATTTATTTAGCACAGAACTAGCATCGATTCTCTCACCAAATTTCTCTATGAATACTACTTTGAACTCACTCCAAGAATAAATAGAGCAAGCTAGTAAATCATAGAACCAATCCCTTATGTCCCCTTTCAAAGATTGAACAAATAGTCTCATAATTATATCCTCATGATCTACTTCATAGTCATCCATTAAATTGTTGAATTCTTGCATATGCTTACTTGTTGATTCACACTTTGTACCATTGAACTTTGGTAACTTATCTCTGATTTCAAGTGAAATAACATTTGGGTATCCATTAATTCCACTAAAATTGATGGCTCTATATCTTTTAGAGTTAAAACTTCTCTTACAACCTAAATGGATCTGATTACAAACCATTATTGCACTAGGAAGCATACAAAGATGCATACATTGATGATATACTTTCTTACACCTTTATAAAATCTTTCTTATCAACTTTGGAGTTTCACAAGGAAATTCAGACTTCATTTACCACATAATCTTAAGCTTCTATAAATGCAAATTTCTACCTTAATTTGCTTAAGACTTTCTAAATGAATTTCTTCAAAAATATTGCATACTTCACTTCATAGTAGATGTTGCACCTAGTAATACAAAAAGTATGTATGACAATCACTACTTGTGGACATAGAAAAAAGTATCCCATTTTCCTTGCTTGATTTGGGAATAATTGATGACAACCCGACTTAATGAGTCCTTGATTTAGTGTTGTGATGTGTTTTACACATCCACATTAGGTATTGATCATCAAGAAATTGAATAAAATGCATGTCTTGCAGTTGTAAAAAAATTGTAAATTACTTTCACACTTTCTATGACTTTTATTACATTTAAGTCTAATGGTTCTTTCCAGCTTTTAATTAAACATTATTTTAATTCAAAAGTTAGCTTCCTCTTCTTTCTATAATTAAATAATTATTTCCAATTATTTAATTATGCATTAGCCTTTTCTTTTGCATAATTAAATAAATGTTATATTTATTGAATTATTTATCCTTTCTTTTATCTCCCCACTTAAATAATTATTTTTAATTATTTAATTATATAATTTGTTCTCACCTTTCTTTTGAAATAAATAAAATTAATATTTTATTTATTTCTCCTATGTTGGCCACCTAAATCAAATAATCTTTATTATTTAATTTCTCTTATCACCTCTTTTTTTGTGTCAATCTTATCTTTCACCTCAAGTCTTTGTCTATCCATGTCTTTCTTCTCTTAATTAACCTCCACCCTTGATTAAATTATTTTCTAATTTAATCTTGGCCCTTGATCATGATCCTTATTCTATCCATTCACTTAACTCTCCTCAATAAAAGGATACCTTTAAACCCTAATTCATTCATTCATTCATATTGTCAAGTCAAGCAAGCAAGAATCAAGAATTCAAGATAGTATTCAAGATCACTTCTAAGGAATTGTGGTGAGTAAGATCCTTCATCATGAAAAAAAAAAGTCTCTATTTACATTGCATTGTTTCATGTTTCATGCTTCATCATCTTATTTCATCATTTTGGTTTAATTACCTAAATGGGGTTTGACCAAGGAAAATCCCCAATCCCTAACAATCAACATGTTCTCTCTCTTCCTTTGTGTGATTGTAAATTTAGCTACTTGTACGGCTTGGACATGATTGAATAATAGGTTTCAAAATTGTTGGAGTCATTTCTCTTGTTGGCTAGGTCAAGATATCAACAAAAACTCACTTATAGTGCTAAAAATCAGAGTTTCAGAATCAGACACCTATTAGGAATCGAAATGCAGACTAAGGGATTCCATTTCGACTTTTAGATTTTAGCCAAAGTGGACTAATTCACCAAAAGTGGTGATTAGTCCCACTAGCACTTATTTGTCTTTTTAAAAATTTAAGATTTGATACCCATTTGGCTGAAACAGGTTTTGGAGCAGTTTCCTAGATTTGGGACTAAGTCGCCCAGCTTGGTGTAAGTGTCCCAATTGGCTCAAAAATCAAATTTCTAGAATTTTAGAGACATTTACAATCTTCATTCTATCCTTCATCAATTTCCAAGTGCACAATTTTTGCTTAGCATCTTTATCTTGTTCTTTATTGCATTTAATCTATGATTTTGCATATCACAATTTGTTTTCAAACAACTTTTATTTCTTAGATTTTTCATTAATAACTCATTTCATTTATAAATTGTATTTAGGCATACTTCATTCATCCTTACATTGATTTTGAGTGTAGAAATTGCAAATTTTGGCCTACCTCTCTTGTTTTAGGTGAAAAACCCTAGAAGCGTTAGAGAGCTTTGTGGTGCCAAAATATTTGTCCATATTTTGGTGAACCTACTTTTTTAATACATTCTCTTCTAATTTAGATTCCATCATCATCCTAGAATTAGATTGCATTGATTAATTTGCATTCTAGGGTTTCAAATTTTGTATTAGTGAAAGTGCATATAGGTTCCATTTTTGCATCTTAAATCATTGATTTTTTTTGAAATTTTGTATTGACATCTTAGTTTTTCCTCATACATAATAGAAAACATAAAATTTTTTTTTTTTTTTTTGAAAAATCCGAAAAAAATCCCCACTGGGCCTAATTCGCCACCTTGGGCGACTTAGTCCCTTTTTAGCCCTAAAATGGTCATTTATAGCATTGAAAACCCTATTTTTAAGCTTCTATTTTCTGCCCTTACCCATTTGTATCAATTGGTTGAGTTTTTGTAACATGCATTTCATTAGATATAGCTTAAATTAGTTCATTTCATGCATTGCTTAATTTAAAATTTGCATTCCCACATTGTTGCATAGCATAATCAGTCAATTATCATTTAAAAATTGTATTTCATTTCACCCTTTTCAATTGAATTTTGATTTTTCATATATTTTTATTTCAAATTGTTAGTATCTATCATTTCCTAGTTTTCAATGAAAAAGTTAGTTAAAAATAATTTTATTCATTCATTCAATGCATTCCCATATTGTAATAGTCTCTTAGTGCAAGAGAGTGAAAATGTTAATGCTTGACTTAAAATTACACCCCCTCCTATATCTCATATTTGTGAGGATGATGTGTTAGAAGGGAATACAAACATAGATACTCATGATGATCATAATTGTACTTCTCCCGATACCTCTCCTTTAAGTGATGAAGGTATCTTGGCCCAAGAGAAGGTACAATCATTGAGCATCATGAAGGTGTTGTTTTTTTCTTCTCCTCATTCCCCTTGGGAAGATACTATAACAATACAAGATGAATTCATTTCCACCACTTTACCTAGTCCCCATTCATGTCCCAACACCTCCCTTATTTGTAAGAACGCTTTTGTAAATGATCATGAAAAGCACATTTGTGAGGAGGATATGTTGGTATCAAGAAACCCAATGATTGAGAGTTATAGCATTATTTCTGCCCTTCCTAATGTTCCTAACAACTGGAAGGGTCTATTTGAACAAGAAGATCCAATAATTGGCACACATGACAATCCTAGTTGTCCTCTCTATTGATGGTGTTTTCTACACAACAACAACTCAGACAGAATATGGAAATCCTATCTCTCTTGAAAGGTACATCTCTATCAACAAGCCTCAAGAGATAACCCCAAGGTCTCTAATGTCAGGTCTTGACAATGCATAAACAAATCAAATAATATGTGAAAATGTTGGTAATCACAAAGGGACCTTACTACAAGAAAATATTGAATCCTTGGACTTATCAGATCTAACAATATGGTGATACTTCTAATCTTAAATCTAACTTGAATGATAAAGAAATAATGAAATACAAAGGTTTTGAGAGACATGTAAATTTAAAACTATTCCTAAGATTAGCAATGCAAATGATGAAACACTTGAAATTGACTAATCCCTCATAAACTAATTCCTGCTTGACCCAGATAAATTTGCAATCTTATAGAAATAGTGCAATATTCTAAGGTATTAAATATTTTCAGATCAAGAATACTCATCCAAAACAATCCTATTGCAATTGCAATGAACAAATAATCACAATTGAACAAAGCACAATGAATTTAAAAGTCTAGGATAACTTTGCAAAGCAACTACCAGTTAGCTAGCTACAAAAAGTATGGACTAGGGATTACTGCAAACACTTCAAGCATCAAACCATAAACATCATTGAATCATATCTAATTCTAAATCTAACATATATCTAATATTTCTCAAGCAATATCAAAAGATATAACAATAGGAACAATGCAAGATAAATCAACACAAGAGAATTCACCAAGAGCACAATGTCTTCAATTGTATTGAATCATTGAATAACAACAACAATTCCAGTGTTCTGTGTTAGAACACTTGCTCAAAATGAACTAACTTCTAACTCTAACTCTTTCTATATTTCTTAATTCGATCCAAAGTAAAAACTATATAGCTCTTACAAATGAGACGAAATTCCATATTTATAGAAATCCCCCAAGATATGTTAGCCTAAACACTAAGAATGAAAGCAAAAGGGGGGTCCCTACTTTCAGTAGGGCATGTGTGAAAAACTACACAAAAAATGGTGACTCTTTTGGGAAAATGATCCAGAGCATTTCAATGACAAAATGGAATCAATAACCTAGAATCTTTGGTTTAAGTCCCTACATTAGGTCATCAATCTGGTAGAGTTTCAAAACTTAGAGGGAAGCAAACCATTCTTGTACTAGGGTCAAAGTGTGTGCATATGTGTTCATTCATGTTTTCCTTGGTTACAATGAGGATCAAATTTGGTCTAACTAGGCTACATAAAGATTCAAACTCCAAAAGAAACCTGGATAGAGCCTCATTGCTAGTCAGGCGTCCATAGCCCCAACAAGGTTATCACTGTGATTTCCCCCAAGCATAGCTCTACTACTAGCTAGGTGTCTATAGCCGTGGTAGAGATACTTGGATACTCCTGATAAGTTGAGTTTGCTATTTTGATTTTCAATATATCTTTTTTTATTTTTCTTTTTTTATATTTCTTTTCTTTTCACTTTCTTTTCAACCTGTGAACAATGAAATTCACACTCAGGGCTGGGAAGCACAGTGGTGCTGAAGTAGAATATAAGATTTTTCACCTAAACAAACTTCATAAGAATCCCTTGCAACTATGGAATTTTAAAAGATCTGTGTAAAATGTAAGACCCAAATACATTATAGATTTAACTTAATCCCTTGGATTATCCACTCAAGACACTTAATACATATGACACCAAATAAAGGACTACCACCAACTGACTCCAAAAAAAGATTGAAGTTTGTAAAAGAAATATTTAGAACAATCCCAAATAATAATATGATTTCCATGCAAGTGCAACACACCCAACAAAACAAGAAAACCCCCAAAGGAAGAGCAAAGAAAAAATAAACCAAACCAAAAGCAAACCAAAACCAACCAAAACAAAAAACAAACCAAAAGCAAAACAAAAAATGAAACCTACTTTAACCAAAGCAAAGCAAATAAAATCAAATTGAAAAGAAAACCTATTCTAACTATGTACAAGGAAAGAGCTGTAAATAGCTTAGGATTGGAAGTAATGCTTCAAGTACTGCCCATTGATAGGTAGTGGGATATCCTCCCCAGTGAGGGTTTTCAAGTGAAAGGAATTATCTCCCAGTATCTCTAAAATATGATAAGGGCCAAGCTAAAGTTTATCAAATTTACCATCCTACGCTTTTCAGTCATGTGCTTTATTCCAATAGAGAACCAAGCTAGAGATCCTAAATTATTTTACCTTGGCTCTCCTATCAAACCATCTTTTAAATACACTGTGATGCTTGGAAAACTTTTCTAAAGCTTCATGTCTTATTTCTTCAAGGTGCAACAAATCTACCAGGCGGGCCTCACACCTATTCTCTTCATCATAATATTCATTAATAAATTGCAAAGTAGGGATCCTTAATTGAATAGGAAATACAAGTTCTAGGCCATACATAAGGTGGTAAGGAGAGGTCCCTAAGGAAGTCTTCTGTCTTGTACGATTTTCCCATAGAGAAAATTTGATTTGAGTGTGTCAATCCTTGGGATTCTTCTCTAATAACTTACAAATGACTATTAAGAGGTTTTTATTGGAACACTCAGTTAAACCATTACCTTGTGGATAATAATTGGATGTGAAATTTTTTACAATTCCATGATCAAAGGCCCAACTAGAAAACTTCAATGATGCAAATGCAAGACCATTATCACAAACTAAAGATAAAGGACATCCAAAGTGATTAATAATACCTGATTCATTGAAATTGATTACCACTTCATAAGTACATTGTTTGCATGCAAGAGCCTCAGTCCATCATGTGAAATAATCAGTAATAGTTATAATATACTTGTGGCCTACAGAAGAAGGTGCATTTATTGGACCTATGAAGTCCATTCCCCATTGTGCAAAAGGTTTTACCTCAAAGACTGGTTGAAATGGAAGAGCTACATATTTTTCATTGTTTTTTGTAGTTTGACACACATGGCAAGTTTTGACATGATTGTGTGTGTCCTTGAACAACGTGGTCCAACAATAACCAGACCTTAGAATCAAGTTTGTAGTGGAAGGTGCCGATCCATGGCCAGTACCATATCTATCATGAATTTTTTCCATGACCCTTTCGGCCTCCTGTTGTCCCAAACATCTTAAATAAACACCTTCATGGTTCCTTTTGTATAAGACAACCCCCTTCAACATGAAACTACCACTCTTCAAATGTAATGCCCTTATCTGTACTTCATTGAGATGGTTAGGACACCATTGATTCAAAATATAGTAAATGATATCATCATACTAGTCCCCTGGAGAAACATCTTCAAGATTGTAATGTTGATCTACAAGGTCAAGGCCTATTTCTACCATTGTTCTTGTAAGCCCTTTCCCTCTTACCAGCTTCATGGGTTTAATCCCAATATCATATTCCTATAACATGGTCACCCACTTCATTCGACATTCTCCCAACTCATTTTTCATCAACAACAACTTGGCTGTAGGATCAGGGACTATTCCAAAGACCTTGTTCCTAAGAATATAGTGCATAAACTTCTTCACAGCTCTGACCAAGGAATAGGCTTGTTTCTCCACACTTGGATACCTTAGTTCTGCATCTTTCAATGGCATGCTCATAAATTCTATGGGGTGTTCATTTCCTTGATCAGAATTTTGAGTCAACATGCCAGCACAAGAGTGATCATAAGCAAATGAATATATGTAAAATGGCTTATCATAATAAAGAATCACCAAAACTAGAGCTTTAACAATAGCCCTTTTTATTTCTAAAAATTCTTCCTTAGCTTTTGTACTCCATTCAAATTTCACTTCTTGCTTCAACATCACATTCAATGGCTTGACTATTTCTACAAATCTTGTGATAAACTTCCTTACAAAATTAATCTTTCCAAAGAATGAATTCATTTATTTCTTGCTAGTTGGTGGTTGAATCTTAAGTATGGATTCCACTCGCTTAGGGTCATAGGTCTTCAAGTCCTCATAACTCCAAGCTATCACATCCTGATATGTATGTAATGCATCAATTATTCCTTTCCTCTACTCTGGAGTATACACTTTCCCAATGAATACATTCTTGACATCATCTTGAGTCACCATATTATATGTTTCACATTGTCCACTGATGGACTCTTTCTTGGCATCTTGTTCTCAATCTCTGACCCTATCCAAATCAAAAATCCTTTCTAACTGCACCATTCCTCTAGGAATAGTATTAGTCTTCAAATTAGTCACCCCCTCCAAATCCATCTCTGCTTCTTGAGGTTCAGTCTCATCAATAATCTGAGAAGAAAAGACATCTGAACTTGTGATAAAATCCAAAATATGCTTATCATCTTCAAATACCTGGAAATTGGTAACATTGTCAGGTACTAAAGGCACCAAGGTCAATTCCATTATAAATTTTTTCAATCCAGAAAGAGACAAAGGTTGCAACGTACTAGCTGCATGAGCAAGGGAATATGTTGTTTGGTTCTTATTATGTGGTATCAACTGAATGTTGAAGGCATCAAATCCTTTGATAAGGTTCCATACTATATGCCTATAATTGGTCATCCTCTTGTCATGACACAAGGTACTTCCTCCTAACTTGCTTAACCACTAACTTAGTATCCCCAAAGACTTGTAAAATCTTGACCTTTTTCTTTAGTGCCATGAGCAACGCATGAATCAAAGCCTCGTATTTTGATACATTATTAATGCAATGAAATTGAAGTCTATGAGTAGCAAATAAATTTTTAACTTTCAGACTGATTAATTCAAATCCTGCCCCAGTTCCTTGCTTTGATTTAGATCCGTCAAATCTTAAGGTCCAACAACCAGCAACTGTAGACTTCCTTGCTGAATATCTTGCACTATTACTACTGGACAGCTCCTCAAATAGCATCACTTTCTTCCCTCTAGCATCCTCTTGAATATTATGAATACTAATTTTGATGGCTGGAATAGGGTTGATACATTTCTACACTTATTCTACTGTAGTCTAACACAAGTAGTAATCTAGTTCAGAGTGGGAAGTGTTATGAACCCTACACCTATTGGGCAAGAGTAATTCTCTGAAATTCATTTCTCTACCGAGATGAATATGATCTTGAATACATTTCAGAATGAATTCTTGAAAATTATCTAGCAAGCTGAGTTGATTATCTTCAGGATCATCATCATTTTCAACTAGCTCCACCAAAGCTCCTGTACTACTAGATTCTACTATGAGATCAATAGGAATTGTATGCAGCATAAGGACCTCTTCTACATCTAGCTCCTCAAAAGGGGCTACAAGTACATAATTACCCATACTGACCTTTGATATCAATATTTCATTGGAGGTACTCTGATATTCAGTGATCATATATTTCATCATGGGTTCTCTTTCAATCCTAATATGATTTGGTACTACCTTCTAGGGAAGCCACATATGAAAATGATCGGTTGAGACATATCCATTTAGAGTTCTAGTAAAGTATCTTCCTAGAATTAGACTGTAAGTGTCTGGTATATCTGCCACCTGTATATTAATAACTTGTTGAATTGTAGGGTCAGAGACAACTTGCATATGAATCATATTTAATTACCCTACAACATTAACTTTAGTTCTATCTAGCTAAGTAACTTTATTTTTGGGAATTAAGAGGAGTAATACCTAGGGCTCTATAGACACCAAAATGCATTACATTGGTAGAAGCACCTAAATGCAACAAACAATTGTGCAAGTTCTTCTCAAATATGTGAACAAAGATCAGAAATGGAGGAGTGTCCTTTATCCCTTGGAACAGAGTCAAAGGAGTATCCACTTGAGTTCTATCTTTCTCTTTCCCTTTATCTTTAGGTGGCATGTGAACTTGTTTGTGAATCTGATTTTTCCCTTTTACTGGTTGAGAATTGGATCCTTTATTGACACTCTCACTAGTTGATTTATCTTGTGATATTGAATTTGTACTGTAAGCTCCTAGAAATTCATTTCTAATAGTTGGAACTCTCAATAACTCAAATGCAGAATGACTTACCTTTAGCTTCTTGAGTTCTTCTGTAACATATATGGCCAATTTTTTTGCACTTAGATCAATAGGGGCCTCTTTTGGATATTCCACTACTTTATCCTTACTTGTCTCAAGAGTCCTTCCTTTTGAAAGATCTGTTGGTCCTTGATCTTTAGATAAGTATTTCCTAGACACATGAGGATATGCTAGATTATTATTGGCACTAGGGTCTAGAGGCATAGTAAAGTTATTTGGAGGAATAGAGGTGGTTAAGGGGCCTCTAGCCTATGGACACATGTGTGGTAGGTCCCTTAGATCATATTTTTTAATAGGTCACTGAAATGTCTGCATCTCTTCAATATAAGCTTCTTCTTCATCCATGGGGCCATTGTCATTCACTAGATTTTTATTGAATAGTTGTGTAATCTCATCTCCATTGCTCACCTGATCTGCCTCTTCCTTAAGTTGGTTTGATTCTTCCTCAGGAAAATTCTCCTTACTTTGTGGAAAATGAGCTTGATTGAGTACCAACACTGATGAATAATAGGGTGTAGATGGCACTATCTCCTAACTACTTGTATTGTTCTATACCTCATACTAGAAGATTGAAGCTACTGTCTGAAATTCTGGATAGTCTAACTTGAAATGCTGACTTGTTTAATGGAGCCTACACCATTTGGATAAAGCAGCCTCAACTGAATATACACTGCTTGGAGGCTTTTCTTGATTGATTGGCTGATCCAATGGGGTGGGGACACCTCCATTGTTAGGCCTTGTATTCCAAGTTCTGTTCTATCTAGATAATTATCTTCTATCAAAACCTTGTCCACTAGCCTAACCCCTATCAATTTTTTTTCCTAAAGATTGTCCTTTATCATAATTATGTCCTCTATCATTATTATATCCTCTTTTAGGATGTTGACCTCTATCAAAATGTTGCCCTTGTTGAATTTCTCGATTTTCTCTGCTATGATTGTACTGCATACTTCTTTGAGTAGCCTGAAGCTGACTATTCTGGTTTCTTAAATAAGTTACCTCCATATTCAGCTTCTTCACTTATTCATTCAATTCATACAGTCTCTCCTTGCCAGGATTTCTATATGGGGGTTGATTCACATTATTTTGTGGATATCCTACTGCAGTACTAGTATTTAGTGTCTAGTTCAAAACTTCAGAATTCTATAGATATGTAGGAAAACTAGCCTGAGGTTGTGGATGAAGAGGCTGATTGCGGGTGGAACTTGACTCACAGGAGGTCCTGGGTGAGGAAATATAGGCAACTGAGGCACCATATTCATGATTGGAGTGTGATTGGTGAGAGCCTGATTAAGGGCTAGGACTTGCCCAGGGTGAGCAGTGGGTCCTAGTGATGGTAAATTCCCAAATAAATGTTGTCTTAAATTCGTGCTAACTTTCATAGGCTCTACATATGCATCAAGTAAGGTGGTAGGAGGTTTTTTTCTCCACTTCATGAAGGTAGTGGTCAGACTGTCAAGATCCTCATAATAGACTTCTAAAGTAGTGGCCTCATCAATAGCATAAGGAGCCTATAGTCGGGTATAGGCATGATAGAACTTGTTGTTAAGGGACGCTATGGGCTTATGAACTTCTCTCTTAACATTGGTGAACTAAAGATAAAGATCATTGGGACTAATGGGAATCCTAAAATTTTGTAGAAATGCAGTCTATAATTCATTCCAATTCTGAATAGACCCAGTAGGAAAATGATTGTACCAGTAGAATGCATCTTTCCTAGGGAGTAAGAAAGAGCCTACATGCTACATCCTCATAATTGATTCCTCTATCTTTAAGGAAATTTTGAAAGATTCTGATGTGTTCCTCAGCAGTTCTATTGGGGTCATTAACATGGAATTTGGAACAAAAGTGTTCTGGGTTATTGGGCATAACATTATAATTAATGAAGGTCAATGGGTATGGATTGTTGGAAAGGAAAGCCATTGGTTGAGGTGGGGTTGGTAATGGATGATTTATGGCTTGTTGGGACTGAGAAATATGAATGGCTTCTAAATTAGATGAGGATGGAATTGATGAAGATGGGGATGATGGAGATAATGGAATTGGTTGGGTGGATGAAGATTCTCCCTTTCTTTTGATCCTTCTAGACCTAGTAGGAGCTTGCAATTATTGAAATTCCTCTTCCCCTGGAGTATATTTGGTTACTCTTTTGAATCTTTTAGGAGAAATATCAGACAAAAATTGATCCAACTTGCTTATTCAGGCTCTCCTAGCACCAATCTGTTGATGGCATTTTCTTCATAGCAACAACTCAAATAGAATTTGGAAATACTATCTCTCTTGAAAGGTAAATCTCTATCAACAAGCGTAAAGAGATAACCCCAAGGTCTCTAATTTTAGGTCTTGACAATGCATAAACAACTTCGATAATATGTGAAAATACTGGTAATTACAAAGGGACCTTACTACAAGCAAATATTAAATCCTTTGACTTATCAGATCTAACAATATGGTGATACTTCTAATCTTAAATCTAACTTGAATGATAAAGAAATAGAAAAAGACAAAGGTTTTGAGAGACTTCTAAATTTAAAACTATTCCTAAGATTAAAAATGCAAATGATGAAACACTTGAAATGGACCAATCCCTCAGAACTAATTCCTGCTTGACCCAGATAAATTTGCAATCTTACATAAATAGTGCAATTTTCTAAGGTATTAAATATTTTTAGATCATGAATACTCATCCAAAACAATCCTATTGAAATTGCAAAGAACAAATAATCACAATTGAACTTAGCACACTCAATGTAAAATTCCAAGCTAACTTTGCAAAGCAACTAAAAGTCAGCTAGCTACAAAAAGTATGGACTAGGGATTAATGCAAACACTTCAAGCATCAAACCATAAAAATCATTGAATCATATCTAATTCTAAATCTAACATATATCTAATATTTCTCAAGCAATCTCAAAAGATAGAACAGAAAGAACCATGCAAGATAAATCAACACAAGAGAATTCACTAAGAGCACAATGTCTTCAATTGTATTGAATCACCCCCATAATAACAACAATTCCAGTGTTCTATGTTATAGCACCTGCTCAAAATGAACTAACTTCTAACTCTAGCTCTTGCTATATTACTTAATTCACTCCAAAGTAAAAACTATCTAGCCCATACAAATGAGGTGAAATGCCATATTTATAGAAATCCCCCAAAATATGTTAGCCTAAACACCAAGAACAAAAGAAAAAGGGGGGTCGTTGCTTTCAGTAGGGCATGTGTGTGAAAAACTGCACAACAATCTCCTTGATGTCTCCCCTATTTTTGATGATGCTTCTTTACAACATCTAACCATGAAATGTGATGAACCTCTTGAAAGATCTCCTACTAGGGTAGATATTATGGCACAAGATAATGAGATTATGGACAAAAGTCAAAATTTCCTCTCTCCTAATACCTCTCCTATTAGTGAAGACAATCTTATGGTGTTACAAGATCCAACTGATGAGAATCATGAGAATCTTATGGAACAAGACACTTCAACCATTGCTCGCTCCCCTAATTGTGATGAAGTCATTTTGATAGAATCAATACTTGAAAGTCAAGAGCATTTGGATTATTTTTCTCCTACAAATTCTCCTCCTAGGAAGACTATTATGGTGCAAGAAAATGGTATGTCTTCCATAGTGATACATCAAAACAAGACCACTGAGGTTATGAATACACAAGTTTCCATTAGATCCCCCTTAGGAAATGAACCTCATACACACCCCGTGGCACATACAAAGAATACTATTATTCTTTACCCATCATCACACAAGAAACAAGCTCACAAAACACCTGAACTCATCCTTTGCCAACCTAAGAACAATGTTTTGCACCAACTGAGTTATAGTGACATTGCTCACATATATGAAAAAGTGTATACACGCAAGGCCAAACTCAAACCTAAAATACTTATGAAGCAACATGAGAAAATATGTGATGATATAGAACAAGG